>CM044897.1:436621-477976 GCA_024500145.1 Gentiana dahurica var. dahurica
GCAGAAAAAAAAGGTTTTTTGCTTGATAACGAGTTGACATCGCCGGTGTTGGTCCCTTGAAAAGGCTTTGGTTAAGTTTAGAGGGGGGGGGGGGGTGAATAAACTTAACACTTAAAACTTTGGAGTTAACAAATTCTGCAACTTCAGCAGCCTGCTGATACTTCAGTAGTCTGCTGAGACTTCAGTAGCCTGCTGATAAACAGTAGTCTACTGACAGTTGAGTTTGCTGAATTTGTGCAGCGGAATTATATCAAAATTAAGCCTTAATACTTGTTGTTAAATATGATACTAAGTATTAGATACTCAGTAGTGCAAGTGTGTGATTTCAGTTGCTAGATTCAGTAGGTTGATGTGTAAAATAAACTAAGTGCAGAATGTAAATGCTGAAAGTAAATAGGCAGATTTTATAGTGGTTCCAGGTGGTGTAATCCTGTCAGTCCACTCTTCTCCTGTGATGTTGGAGGAAATTCACTAGAGATCTTTGATGTAGCTTTTACAAAGATTCCTAAGTTGCTTGTTCTTCACCAATAACTATGGCTTCACATATTGAAAACTGGGAACATGTAGGATTGCTGCTCCTTAGTCTTCCACTGGTCCTTGAAGGGTAGGATTGCCTCTTCACCAGCTCCACCACAAACAACCGTCTTTCACACCCAACAGATGCTTCAATGTCTTCAGCAGGTTCTTTATAAAATAAAGATTGAATCAAATAAATGATTCAGTTGCAGCAGCTTGATTAGGATGATATAATCAGCAGCTTGCAGGCTTCAAGTGTGTATGCTTGATGTAGCTTGAATGTAGAATACACTTGAAGAATTTCTCTGGATCAGTAGCTTTAAGTTCAGTAAGTTCAGCAGGGTGTTTTTCAGCTCAGTAAAGTATCTCTTCAAAGTTTGTCAATTTTCATCTTCTTGTTTCTGAGTTGAAAGTCCTCTATTTATATGCAGGAATGCATGTGACTTGTATTTGAAATTCAAATATAACCGTTCCTTGTTTTTGTCCCATCTGATTTGCATTCTGTCACTATTCATAGGACTGACACTGTCAGAATTCCTTTTTGACAGTGCAGTCTGTCCACCCTTTGACTTGTAACCATTGGATAAAAATCTGAGCCATCCCAACGTCCTTTTAATCTCAGCCCTTGATTTGTTTGATAAATCAGAAGTAGTTGGCTGTCCTTATCCATGTAATCTTCCAATATAATCTTGATTTAATCGAGGTATTATATCAGCAGGTTCATCAGTCTGCTGGGATACCAATCAGTCTACTAAACATCATATTGCTGTGTATAAAATACAATGCATCTGATTTCTTTTATCTAACTTTTATTTGTGAAGTTAGATTACACCTTTTTAATTATAACCAAGTTCCAAACATCATCCAACTTATGGAACTTAGACCTTCTTCACAAGGTATATGTAATCAGGAAGGTCATCACAGATTTCCCTAAGTACTGATTCCATATCCTTGACTTAAATTACTAAGTTTGATCCCTTAGCCTTCATTTACTGAGTTTGAACCCTCAGCCTTCAGTCTTCAGCAGGTTCAAGACTAGTCTACTGACCTATCTACCCTACTGACCTAGACCAGTCTGCTGAAACAAGTCAGCTGACCATTACAGTGCTTGTTTGATCAAACCTATTCATAAATCAAACTCTAATAAACCTATACATTTGATCTAGACATCTTTTTGCCTTTGCACTATAACAGCTAGTATGGCACTCATCATCAAAACATAGAAATAAGTCCAACAATTTCCCCCTTTTTGGTGATGATGCCACTACCCTCACCTAACAGCAAAGCAAAAAGACAAAAAAAAAACAGAACAAATAGTCATCTTTCATTAAAATCATTTGTTCAAAGATATTACAGTCTAGAATCAGCAAAAACATAATGCAGTTAAAGTATGCTGATCTACTGTCTTCTTTCGCTTTCTTGTCTGGCCTTCTCCACTTGTTCTTGGTAGGCCCTGATCTCTTCTATCATATCCCTCATCCATTCATTTTCAATCAGTGTAAAATCAATGCAGGGATTGACTTGTTTCCACCAGTTCCATGCTTCAGGCAGGATAAGATTAATCTGATTCACTTTGAATCCAAACTTCATGTATAGTTCCTTAAACTCTTCAAGTGAATCCTTTGCTTTTGTTATAGGCAAGTTCCTATCAACTCTGCCACTTCTTCCACCTCTTCCACCTCTGTTGCTTGCCCTTAAAGCTTTAATCCTTGCCTCCCAAAATTTCAATCCCAAGAAAGAGTTCAGACCTTCATGAAACCCTTTGTCTTGATAAGGTTTCCTCCTGTTGTAATACTCTTTCTTGTATTGTCTAAAAAGATCATCAGTAAGTTGCAATCTGCTAGGTGCAGGTTGCCTAAAAGCATTGGTATCATCTTGCCATCTCTTCTGTGAAAAAAGTCTTGCAGCCTCTTTTGCTGCAGCTGTTTGGCCCTCTTCCCCCTTAGTGACATCATTAACAAAACGGGACAATAGGCCATGAACACTCTCCTGTGAAATAACCAGATTATTCAGTTGCCCTTCCATAATCTCAGTTCTGGTGTCAACTGCAGTAATCCTGGATTGCAAAGTCTGTTCCAGTAGATTGATCCTCTCAGTAACCTTAGGATCCAATCCAGCAGGTTGAGATGTTCCAACAGCCTCAGCAGGCTTAGGTGTAGCAGCAAGGTTGTCAAGTTTCTGATGGATGGAAATGAATTGGTCTTTCAGAAACTTCTCTTTTGCAGTATTTCCAACCTTGATTCCCCTCACATCTAGTATCAGATCATTCACAGCATTTTGAGTAGGTGTGAAGTTTAAAGCAACTGTGGCAGTAGATTGTCTGTTTTCATTCACCATTTTCATCAGTTCTTCAAATCTTTCTTCCTGTCTATCCTGTTGAGTTCTTAACTGTTGCATATCATGCCTAACAGTCCTTAACCCATTCAAAACTTCAACTGTCACTTCACTGGTCATCCTTCCACCAGTAGCTTCATCAGCAGGCTCCTGAACATTGTACTGTGGCCTCTGATTGCTCACAACCATTGCCCAACTCCTATCTAGACCAGCAGGGTTAGGTCCTTGATATTCTTCCAAGATAGGATCAATGGCAGGTTCTTCAAAAACAGGTACAAATGCCTGTGGGGGATCAACATCAACATTTTCTTCACCAGGCATCTGGAACTCCTCATCACTAAAGTCATAGTCCAGCAGCTGCTCATCCTCATTAACAGCAGTCTGCTGACCATCTTTCCCTTCAGTGGTCTTGTCTCCAGTAGGCTCCACTACAGCAGCCTCACCAACAACAACAGGGGTTTCCTCCAAACCCAAATTTGGTTCCAACCTGTGTCCAGGTGCTGTTTGAGACTCAGCAGCCTGTACCTCCTGTTCCAACCTTTGTGCAGGTGCTGTTTGTAGCCCAGCAACCTGTACCTCCTCTTCAATTCTTTGTGGATTGAATATAGCCTCATTATCCACTTGGAATCCTTCTGCATGACCAATCTTGTGTAGGATGATGGCAGTTTTAGTAAGAATGCCCTCAAAGTCAAATCCATCTTGATATTCAATAGATTCTTCTGAGCTGGCACTGGGTTCATTGAAATCAGTAACTTTTTCTCCATCCAAATCCTCACTCTATTCAACTTCAGGTTGTGCAGTAGGCTCTACAACATGAAATGTAGAAGGTTCATCAGCTAGCCTACCAGCACTTAAATTGACTCCTTCATTGATCAATGCTTCCAGCTCATCCATGGTGAGATCCTATAGATCCTCATCCATTTCTCCAGTCTGCTGGCCCTCAGCAGACTTACCAGTATCAATGGACTGTTGTGCAGATGGTTCTATTAATATTGCAGTCCCACTGGTTCCTCCTGGTCCAGAGGAAAAATCACCTCTAGAATCTGATGATGAGGATGAGTCATCATTGCCATCTCTTGGATCCCTAAACTTGATGCCCTCCTCTTTCTGTTGTTCATCAAATAAGTCCATCAATCTGGATTGCAGCAGAGTGGTATCTACTAGGTCCAACAAATTTTCTACTCCCAACTTGTCAAAAGCCCACTCTTCAAAGTCTGTCATAGGTTCAGCAGTTGGCTTTTGTCTCTTGTAGAAACCAAACTTCCATTGGAAATAATCAGCAATTTGCTGAAGTTTGGGATCTACAAACTCTTCTGTTTTCTTCTTTTCTTTCACATGCCTTTCAAAGGGCATGAAGGATTTTCTGGGAGCAACTCCAGTACCTTGTTGACCTCCAAAGGTTCCAACAAGTAGGTTCATGGTTTCTTCAATAGATGTTTGAAAGTCAGTTTGTTGCTGAGATTGTAGATTTGTTCCTACTACTTCCATCTGTACAATACTTGGTTCCCCCTGACTTACATGCTCATCAGCAGGGTTAGCAGCATACTGCTCTTCCCCCTGAGTTCTTGCAACACTTGCAGGGTCTTCAACCAGTTCTTCAACTAATTCTACAACTGATTCTTCAACACCACAGCAGGTTCAAGTTCAGTGGTTTGTTGTGGGTCTTCAGTAGATACTACAGCAGGCTCAGGGTCAGTAGACTGTTGTATATCTGTTGCGGAGATTTTGCATCATTAAAAACAAAAGAAATTTATAAACCCTAACTATCATGCAAAACTAACTCCTAACCGACCAAAACATCGGGTTGTTGCTAGTAAAGCGTAATGAGTAAGGGGTCGATCCTCAGGGAATTGGGATGTTGACTCTAATTTCACTAATTCCTTTCAATTGTTACTCAAGGAAACGAATAAACGAAAAGCAAACATAAAAACGTAAAGAACAATGAGAATAAATCTAACCTAGGAAAACAAAATAAAACCATCTAAACTAAAAAGACATGGGATCAACAACCAATATCCAAACCTATGTGATCTCAATCCTAGTTAATCTCATGATTCTAATTCAAATTGTGGTTTCACCTTTTCACGAGACATAAACCCCTAATTCCTTAGTGAATTTATTCTCAAGCTACGGATTCCTAATTCCTTAGTAAATCCAATTCATCAATCTCTACTCTCTCGTAAGTTGAAACCGACTTTCAATACAAAACTCGGTGTAGATTCAGGTTAACTCTCGTATTTTAGAATCTAACAACCTAGATAATTAATCGATTAACTTGTCATCATTAATGATTAAAAATCCTATCTTTCTATGGTGATCTAACGTTTACACAACTTCCGTATTATAAACATCTATCGTGAACTAATTCCTCAATTTATTCACATAGCCATACAAACCGCATAGAGAAGATACAAATAAATTGAAATCATGAAGAAGAACTGGGATTGAATAAATCTAAAAGAACTCACATGGTTGTGTACAAAGGTTGATCCTTGAAGAAGAAACGAAAAGCATCGAAAAGACTCCTAATCTAACCTCGGTTCACCCGAGCACAAGGCTCGGGTGACCGCCTTCAACTCTCCAAGATGCGGCTGTGCTCTCTTTTTGATGTGAAGAAAAATATGGATGCCCTTAGGGTTGGGGCGCAGCTGTTTAAATAGGAAAATCAAGTCGGTTGCTACAGGAACGGTGCTAAATCGGTTGTTAGCAAGAACTGCGTTGGAAGTTCAGCGCTACCCGAATCTGATTTTCTCGACGCTCGTCCAGTATCTCGGACGGGGGTTGAACTTGTGCGTCGTTCATTCACTTCACGTCCAAACTCTCTGAATGTAAAATACACCTCTGAACGCTGGTTCCGCTTCTCAAACGTGCGTTTGAATCCGGACGCTGCTTATAATGGACGCTCGTCCACTTAGCCTTGACATCAAATTATTGATTTTTCCATCTTTATCTTGATTGATTTCTTTCCTTATCTCTTCCTATCTTCCATAAACTTGATTGATCCTCTATTATCTCGAAATTAGCCTTTTAGGATCATCTTTTCCATCATTAATTGGGTATCTACAAATATCAAAACATACCAAAACGTAATAATTTCCAAAATAATATAAAATCATACTTTAAGCACATAATTTGTTACATTTTCATATTTAACCATTAAAAACCTCATTTACTCAATTAATCAATTATAAGCTCGATTCCTATGAAAATAATCCAAATATGAGGGAAATTGATATATAAAACATATGTGAAAATCACTATAATTTGACCCTAAACAACACCCCCACACTTATCTTTTTGCTCGTCCCCGAGCAAAACAAAACATAATCAACTCGAGATAAATAAACATCTATGCAAATATGAAGCATATTTGTTAACTTAGAAGTTCACCCAAGTGAGTGTGTGCATAGCCATAATAAACTTCCACTAAGTTCCACAATTTGAAAGTTATTCAAACCAAAACTAGCCCGGTTTCCCATCTAAGTTAGAAATATTCAAAAACTATAACAGGCACTTTACAAAACATACATATTCCGAAAAGAAATAGTAGAGAATATCTAAAACATTTCTGACAGACTCAGAGGATAATCCCTACAACATATCCTTCAGTTTATACTGGGGATAAGATCGACGATAACTAAGTCCTTACTTATTCATAATAATATATTCCACTATTTTCACTTTTTCACACTTTTCTAACACACATCAGAATAAGCTTTTGCCCTCATAGCAGAATAGGACATTTCAAGATAATCCCCTACCTTACTCCAATCATAAGGCAGCTATAAACTGACTGTCGTGAGCTTTTGGTCATCATAGTGGAATAGGACATACGTGGTACACCCTACCTCACCCAAATCATAAACCAGCTTCCGACACACACAATTACAATTATGTTTACTTAGAGATTTCTGGCTGGCAGTGGAAAAGATTATTTTCTAGTAGCACAGACCACTGAGCATAACACCTCAAGTAAACAATTTATTACTATTGCAAAGACTTAATCACGTTTCACTTATCACATTCAAACTTACAGATATTCACAGTATGTCATACTTTAATTCTAGAATACAAACTACTAAACTTTTCAAGAATTGTACATAAGCCAAGAAACATGCTATAATCATCAAAAATCTCCAACTAAAATGGGGTAGGCTTTCAACATTTAGCTCATCATTTACTATGGCATGTGAAAAAGAGTGTCGGGTGAAACAACTAAAATTACTAAATATACAGAATATAGCAAAAATGATATAAACTCAAGCAAAGATATGCCTTTGTCTACTCGGGATAAAACAAAAAATTTGAAAATTAAGCACTTTTCATAGAAATACTAAAAATATGAGCAAACGAAAATAGATACATAAATCATCTATCCCCTCCCCCACACTTAGATTGCAACTTGTCCTCAAGTTGTGCAAAATAAAAGAAAAGAAAACTTAGCTGATTGTAGTTCTAAGGAAGCAAGCCTGGAATGGGTGCACCTCACCCAGAAATGCTTGACGAATCCAGTAGACTGTGGACCATCCACCGGAAAACTGATATCGTCTGAAACGCACAATTGCTAACGAAAACATCCTGCACACTTGAACAAACATGAAATACCTCGGGGCTAGGGGAGTAAAACATATAAAGCACAGGAAAAGAAGGGTCGAAGAGATTTTTCAAATTAAAAAAAATAAAAATGGAAAATATACATGAAACATTACAAAATAGTAGGCTAGGTGCAACTACATGAAACTATAGTACAATGCAAACTACATGAAAAAAAATCCTAAGAAAATAAAAAACGAGGTAGTATTACGGAAACCGACAGTTAACTACACTCAAGAAAAATAAAAGAAAGAAATAAATGATGTGGTGTTACGGGAACCGACAGTGACCACACTTAAGAAAAATAAAAGGAAAAATAGAAAAACAATGCAACTATATGAAATGCAACTAAATGAAATGCATTCAAATGATATGCAAAAAGAAAATAAAATAAAAGAAAGAAAACTAGCCCACTATATGCAACACGACATATATATAAACGTCTACCACATAATGACAGGTTACGATAAACGACAGTGCTGTCACTAGTGCCGACGCGCCTTAAGACTTATCGAAAGTGATAGACTTATGGAAACCAACAGTTGTCTATACTAAAAAGATATAACTCATATGGTCCGAGTTGTAGCATACGGAAAACCGACAGTAGCTACCCATATGAACTATAAAAACAAAGGAAGCACGTAAGTCTTAACGCTAATAAGATTCATGACAAGATATGCAGCCTACGTAAACGACATTAGCTACACTAACATTAACATAACCACTATAGCATACGAGAACCGACAGTTACTATAGCATGCATGAATCAAGTATAAGAAATGAATCAATTATCTAACATGGATTCATAGATGGAAAAATATAAATATGTAGGTTCAGGACATCTATGTAATATTACTAGCCACAGAAGCTCGAATGAAAGCAATCCAAGTTAAATAAAAGCATTAAAACAAGATCAAGAAGAACCTGGACCATGAACTGGCGTTTAGCAAAACAGACGGGCGTTCACCTGCAATTCAGCCCCGGACGAGCGTTCATCAAAACAAACGCTCGTCTGCCTTGAAAACCGACCGGACGGGCGTTCAGAAAGTATAGACGCTCGTCTGGTCCTCTAAATCAGAACAGGATTGAAAATATTTGAACGGACGAGCGTCCAATACTTCCCAACGCTCGTTCACCTGCAGATGAAGAACTGGACGGGCGTCCAACAGAACAGACGCTCGTCCAAAACAACAGACATGCACAGATTTGCAGGAAATAACACAGCAACCCTAATATTCCACTTCTAAACATAGCAACACAGATCACAGCACAGCAGCCTTATCAAATTAAGCACATGGGTTAGACTAGGTAACACATAAACATATAAACTTCACGTAAAACAAGTTGAGTAAAAAACTTTTGCACATTCTTAACCTAACGGTCATCGAAACACGGCAAAATAAAAACTCTCAACTTATTTATCGCTACTTTTATTAAAAACAAAAATAAAACGTAACAAAATCGAGAACTAACAAAACTAGATTCAACATGACACCTAGTCCCCGGCAACGGCGCCACTTTTTGTTGCGGAGATTTTGCATCATTAAAAACAAAAGAAATTTATAAACCCTAACTATCATGCAAAACTAACTCCTAACCGACCAAAACATCGGGTTGTTGCTAGTAAAGCGTAATGAGTAAGGGGTCGATCCTCAGGGAATTGGGATGTTGACTCTAATTTCACTAATTCCTTTCAATTGTTACTCAAGGAAACGAATAAACGAAAAGCAAACATAAAAACGTAAAGAACAATGAGAATAAATCTAACCTAGGAAAACAAAATAAAACCATCTAAACTAAAAAGACATGGGATCAACAACCAATATCCAAACCTATGTGATCTCAATCCTAGTTAATCTCATGATTCTAATTCAAATTGTGGTTTCACCTTTTCACGAGACATAAACCCCTAATTCCTTAGTGAATTTATTCTCAAGCTACGGATTCCTAATTCCTTAGTAAATCCAATTCATCAATCTCTACTCTCTCGTAAGTTGAAACTGATTTTCAATACAAAACTCGGTGTAGATTCAGGTTAACTCTCGTATTTTAGAATCTAACAACCTAGATAATTAATCGATTAACTTGTCATCATTAATGATTAAAAAATCCTATCTTTCTATGGTGATCTAACGTTTACACAACTTCCGTATTATAAACATCTATCGTGAACTAATTCCTCAATTTATTCACATAGCCATACAAACCGCATAGAGAAGATACAAATAAATTGAAATCATGAAGAAGAACTGGGATTGAATAAATCTAAAAGAACTCACATGGTTGTGTACAAAGGTTGATCCTTGAAAAGAAAAACGAAACGAAAAGACTCCTAATCTAACCTCGGTTCACCCGAGCACAAGGCTCGGGTGACCGGCCTTCAACTCTCCAAGATGCGGCTGTGCTCTCTTTTTGATGTGAAGAAAAATATGGATGCCCTTAGGGTTGGGGCGCAGCTGTTTAAATAGGAAAATCAAGTCGGTTGCTACAGTAACGGTGCTGGACGCCCGTCCATAATGTCGGACGCCCGTCCAGCTCTCCTGGAACAGATTCTGAACTTGTAACGCTCATATCTCGGGCCTCGTAAGTCGGAATGGAGTGATTCAAAATCCTGTAGAATCCCCTCTTCAAGCCCTACAACTCTTCTCTTGAGGTCCAGAGTCAAATCGGTTGTTATCATATCAAGAACTGCGTTGGAAGTTCAGCGCTACCCGGAATCCTGATTTTCTTCCTCTGGACGCTCGTCCAGTATCTCAGACGTTCGTTCCTTCAGCCTTGAACTTGTGCCAGACGTTCGTTCACTTCACGTCCAAACTCTCTGAATGTAAAATACACCTCTGAACGCTGGTTCCGCTTCTCAAACGTGCGTTTGAATCCGGACGCTCGTCTGCTTATAATGGACGCCGTCCACTTAGCCTTGACATCGAATTTATTGATTTTTCCATCTTTATCTTGATTGATTTCTTTCCTTATCTCTTCCTATCTTCCATAAACTTGATTGATCCTCTATTATCTCGAAATTAGCCTTTTAGGATCATCTTTTCCATCATTAATTGGGTATCTACAAATATCAAAAACATACCAAAACGTAATAATTTCCAAAATAATATAAAATCATACTTTAAGCACATAATTTGTTACATTTTCATATTTAACCATTAAAAACCTCATTTACTCAATTAATCAATTATAAGCTCGATTCCTATGAAAATAATCCAAATATGAGGGAAATTGATATATAAAACATATGTGAAAATCACTATAATTTGACCCTAAACAATATCTCCAACAGATTGCTCAACAACAACCTGTTCAGCTTTAGTAGACTTAACAACCTCTTCTGGTGAGGAGTCAGTAATTTCCACATGCTTGATGATAGTTAAGGGCTCAGCCTCAACAGCTTCTTCTTCCTCTTCTACTGATGCTTCCTCTTGGACTCTTTGTGCTTCCAAGTTTTTCAGTTCTTTCCCCTTTCCATGTTTCTTCTTTTTGGCAATCTCCTTCATCCTCTTGGAGAGGGGTTCATCATCATCATTTCCAGTAGATTTTCTCTTTCTACTAGCTTCCTTCTGTTGTTCTTTCAAGATTTCAACAACAGTTCTTCTTGCAGCAACAGCAGGGTCAGTAACCTCCACTGAACCCTCAGTAGACTCAGCAGTCTGTGCTGTTTGCTTCTTTGTTCTTTTTGGCTTTAAGATTTCTGTAATCTTTCTAACATCAGCAGCCTTTCTTTTCTCAACAGCTTTCTTTGGTGCAGCAGGTTTAACAGATACCTTCTTAGTTTGCTGGACCGGCTCACCACCAGCATCACCATCATCTCCACCATTACCATCATCTACAGCCTCTCCAGCAACCTCTTCACCATCATACAGACCAGGAATAGCATAATCAATTTCCTTCTTGTATCTAGACTGATTAATCTTTTCAGGTTCTATGTCAGGAACCTCCAAGTGATTCAGTAGGGTCTGAACCATTAATCCTAAGGGCAAGGCCTTGGATTTCCTCTTTCCCTCTTTTTCTTCCTTGGCTACCTTCTTCATGTAATGAATGAAATAGCCAGCCCAATCAAATTTCATGCTCCTGCAAATGATTATCATCAGCTCTATCTTGGGTCCTGATAGAGTATCCATACTTCCAATCAACCCCAATATATTCTTTGCAATGAGCTTGCTCAGCAGGTTGTACTCATACCCAATATGTCTGCAGTTGATGCCTAGAACAGATTTGGTGGCTTCATTTGTTTTGATTTGATCAACAAACGCCATCTTGTCCAATCCCATTGCTTTAGGATTTACTGGACCATCCACTACTTCTTCAAAACCAAACACTTCCCTCAGTAGACTGGGGGAAACTTCAATCTCCTCAGCATTCACAGTTGTTTTAAATGCTACGCTTCCTTCTTCCACAACCACGTGTTTCCAGAAATCCACAACATTTGTGTATGAGATTGTTTCCAATCATATATTGAGTTTGTTCTCCAAGCCAGCAAACCTTCTTATTCTTCGACCAATGTTGATGGCCAGCTCTGTTTGGTTTGCATCAACAACATAGCCTCTAACACTTTGGCTTGATTCGATCTGAACATCAACCTTTTCGGCCATTGATATGAGAAAATAAGACGAAGAAGATAGTTTCTCAAATCTGTGATCACACAGTGTAAAAGCAGAGAGTTTCAATCTAAGATTTTGCAAGTAGAGAATCTGCTGTGTGATAGGCCTGTATAAATAGATAGTGAGTAGTTGTAACTGTCAGTGCACGTACATTGATGCTTGACCACGATTAATCTGAATAAATGCTGTCTTGACACGTGGCCTATTACTCCTCCATAACGTTTGTAACCGTTAGATCGTGTTAACCATGGTAATAATGGATAAAATAAATATCCCGCCAAATTGCTTTTTGACTTTAATAAAATTTGACTGAGTAACGTTCCATTCAGCAGGGTAGTCCTCAGCAGGGTGGGCTCAGCAGTCTGCTGATAAAGGAGCTTCAGCAGCTTGCTGACAAAGTGACTCTGCTGATCCTTGATTTCTTCTTGTTTTGTTCAATTGATAATACAAGATGAAGTTTAATACCAATGACTGATCTGTCAAGTGAGCTCACCCAACATGACAAAGACCAATCCCCTTGGCAACCTCATTTGCTCAATTGTCCAAACATAAGTACATGGAATTGTTGATACCAATGACTAATCTGCTAAGTGAGCTCACCCAACATAGCAAAGACTAATCCCCTTGGTGAATTCCAGTACACTGCTGATCATCAGTCAACTTTTATAATTTCAAGTTCAGTCCTTAATTTGGCAAATCTTTCACTATCAAGTGGTTTAGTGAAAATGTCAGCAAGTTGATTTTCAGTAGGGATATGTATAACCACCACATCTTTCTTCTCAACATGATCTCTTATAAAATGATGTCTCACATCAATGTGCTTGGTTCTTGAGTGCAAAACTTGATTTTCTGTGATTGCAATTGCACTTGTGTTGCCACACATAATTGGAATTTCTTTTTCCTCAATTCCATAATCCCTTCATTGTTGTCTTAGCCATAATACTTGTGCACAGCAACTTCCAGCAGCTATATATTCAGCTTCAGCAGTGGAAGTTGATATTGAATTCTGTTTCTTGCTGAACCAGGAGACCAGTCTACTTCCCATTAATTGACAGGTTCCTGTAGTGCTTTTTCTATCAATTTTGCATCCAGCATAATCAGAATCTGAGTAGGATATAACATTGAAGCTTCCATCCTTGGAATACCATATTCCTACTCTCAAAGTATCCTTTAGATACTTGAGAACTCTCTTGACTGCACCTAAATGACTTTCTTTAGGTTTAGATTGAAATCTTGCACAAACACCTACAGCAAAGGATATATCAGGTCTGCTGGCAGTAAGATACAGCAGACTGCCTATCATCCTTCTGTATAAAGTCTGATCAACATCTTTGCCTTCTTTATCTTCATCCAATCTGATATTTGTGCTCATTGGAGTTGATACTTTGGTGCTGTTTTCCAAACCAAACTTCTTCAACAACTCCTTGGTATACTTGGTTTGATGAATGAAGATTCCATCTTTCATCTGCTTGACTTGCAATCCCAAAAAGTAGTTCATTTCTCCCATCATACTCATTTGGAACTTACTCTTCATTATATTAGCAAACTTTTCACAAAGTAGATCATTTTCAGAACCAAAAATTATGTCATCCACATAAATCTGTACCAGCAGGGTGCTGTCTGCTTCACTGATTCTAAAAAGTGTCTTGTCAATGGTGCCTTTTGTAAAACCATTGTCCACCAAGAATTGAGATAGAGTCTCATACCAAGCTCTTGGTGCTTGTTTTAGTCCATAAAGTGCTTTGTTGAGTCTATACACTTTATCTTCTTGATCTTTAACTTCAAATCCAGGAGGTTGCTGAACATACACTTCCTCCTCTAGAATGCCATTTAGAAATGCACTTTTGACATCCATTTGATATACCTTGAAGTTCTTATATGCAGCATGTGCCAAGAATAGTCTGATAGCTTCCAATCTTGCAACAGGTGCAGAAGTTTCATCAAAATCTATTACTTCTGCTTGAGAATAGCCTTTTGCAACTAGTCTGGCCTTATTCCTTACAATGGTACCAGATTCATCAAGTTTGTTTCTGTATACCCATTTAGTTCCAATGATATTTGCATGACTTGGCCTTTCAACTAGTGTCCACACTTGATTTCTTTCAAATTCATTCAATTCTTCTTGCATGGCAATTATCCAATCTGGATCTGAAATTGCTTCTTCAACAACTTTTGGTTCCATTTGAGATAGAAAACAAGTGAACATAGCTTCCAGTTGTCTTCTGGTTCTTACACCTTGCTGTACATTGCCAATAACTTGTTCAGCAGGGTGATTCCTTAACCATTGTGGATTCTGGTTAGTTTGATTATTAGGAACCTCATCTTCAGTAGGGTCTGCTGTAGATTCTTCAACATCAGAGGGTTCAGCAGATCCTTGAACTGCTTCAATTGTTGCATCAGTAATGTCACCAGCAGGGTGTTCAGCAGGGGCAGTATCAGAAACTTTTAAGTCATTGAATCTTTCAAAAATTTCAACATAATCTGGATCAGTGACTTGTTGATTCTCAGCAGGTTCACAATCTTCATCTTCCACACCAGTGAACTTAGGTTCATCAAATACAACATGGATTGTTTCTTCATGCTTCAGTGACCTTTTGTTCAGTACCCTGAATGCCTTGCTGACTGAAGAATATCCTAAGAAGATTCCTTCATCTGACTTTGGTTGGAAAGTCTTCAAATGAACTTTGTGATTTAGCATAAAACATTTACTTCCAAATGGATGGAAATAGGATATATTTGGTTTTCTTCCGTTCCAAACCTCATAAGGTGTCTTCAGTAGCTTCTTGTTCACTGATGTTCTGTTTTGTGTATAGCATGCTATATTAACTGCTTCAGCCCAATATCTTTCAGGTAGCAATGCTTCACAAATCATTATCCTTCCTGCTTCCTTTAAAGTCCTGTTTCTTCTTTCAGCAACCCTATTTTGCTGAGGTGTACCAGCAGCAGCAAGTTGATGTAGTACACCATTCTGTTCACAATATTCTCTTATAACTTTGTTGAGAAATTCAGTACCCTGATCTGATCTTATCTTTATTACTGTTTGTTGCAAATATTATTTATGTTTTGATGATGATTTGTCACGAAATTAGACAAATCACTTACAACCCATGATGATGAAGTCGTAACTAACTGTTATAGTGCATAATAAAAGAAGAAGCAAGAAATGGTCTAGAAATAAATGTATAAGTTCTATATAGAGTCTGAACCTTGTATAGGTTGTTTCAGACAAGCATTGTAATAGAATAGGAACTAGGCGAACAGCTGAGTCATAACAAGAAAACTGTATATGCACTTGAAGAACTGAGGGTTCAAACTCAGTTATGTTAAAACTGAAGAAGATAAGTTCGCTGAGGGACACAGACTCAGTTGGCTTATCTAGAAGACTGAAGAACTGAGGAACACAGACTCAGTTGTTGAGGATTGAAGAACTGAGTTGGCAAACTCAGTTAGAAGATGATTAAGTCATGACTATAAATCAGGATTCAGGCAAGTCTATGGTGACCTGAAACTGAGTTATAGATCATTTAAAACTGAATAATCTTAAGGACAAAGATTATCAGCTACCTGGAAAAGAAGAAACTGAATGGTGTACTCTGACTTAGTCAATTAAAGTCAAGTATTAAGTAAACAAGGTACTCAGTTTTGAAGAAGAGTAGAAAACTGAGTTAAGGCCTTGATTGAATTTAAACTATCAATACGACAAAAGATCGTACATATGAACGTTGGCTAAATGACAAGTGTAACGGCTACAAGAGCTAGTAACCGTCACATCACCCCTATAAATACACAAGAGAATCACTCAAGAAAGAAGAGAGGAGGATCAGAAAAAGAGCTTTACAAGCATACATTCAAAGATCCAAATCCAGATCTATAAAAATCAGATCATATATATATCCAGAAAAAGGGGAGCCAACGAAATTGCCTTGAAGACTTCAAAGAAAGATCCAGTAACCCATCTAGGGGGAAAGAAGGCATCTTGGAGCTACAAAGTCAGATCCAGAAGAATCAGACAGCTCACTGAATTAATCCTCGATTAATTATAAACCTAACCTTTGTGAAAAAGGGTTGGCTGTGCACAGTTTGAAGAGAGCAATTCTACCTTTCTTCATACGGTGTTGCTACAGCAGTTGGTGCAGTCTGCGGACTGTGAATGTTAGTGGTGAGCTGGTGAAGGAGCAATTCCACCTCCGAAAGATCAGTGTGCAAAATGAAGGGAGCAATCTCACCTTTCTTCATTTTGTGTAGACAGTGAAACTAGGGTGTCGTGAAGGACTGTCATAGTGCTAGGATTTTGTAACGGTTATCTCATTATTCTAGTGATACCTCCTACGCCACAAGAGAAGAGCAGACGTACGGGATTACACCACCCGGAACTTCCATAAACAAACTATGTGTTGATTTACTTTTTGCGTCTGTGTTTGTTTTATTTATTGCATTATCTCTCAGCAAACACCAGACACTGAGACAGCACAAAACTGATACATAGAAGGTCTAGTTTTCTATTTAAACATCTATTGCACTGAAGGCTAATTTTATCCGCTGCCAGTTAACGAGACTAAATATAAGTCAGTAATAACTTATATTCAGTTGAGCTAACTGAACTCCGCACAAGTTAAAGGGACAGGAACAAAACTGAAGATCAGTTTATGTTTCAGAGAAACTTAGTTCCTGGGACTTTTCCAGTTCAGGATTAGTTTTTGGTGACAAGTTTATTCACCCCCCCTCTAAACTTGTGTTAGCCTTTCCAAGGGACCAACAATTGGTATCAGAGCAGTTCTTTCACTCGAAAGAAGATCCAAGTATACCTTTTTAAACCAGTTGTTGAAGACCCCTCACAGTATCAGTTCACTTAGTTTCAATGTCTACATCTAGAGCTAGAAGTTGGCTTATTCACCCCTGACTAATTGCTTGCAAAATATATCTGATTTTCAGGATCAAATGATCGAAAGGTTCAGTGCGACAGATTTAGATACAAATTCAGAACCTCAACTCAGTGATGATGTGGATACAAATTCCAATATTCATATTAATAAATCCAGAGGAGTTCCATCACTAAGAGACCTCTCAAAAGAAGAAGGAAAGGAGTTACAAGTGGTTGTTGATATTGAAAATTCATCACAGCAACAAAAGAGTGTACATTCGAATCCTAAAACTGCATCAAATCATCAAGGAAAGGTACATTCTTCAAATCAGTTATCATTTGCTGAACTCAGCCTGAAAAACTCTGATCTTGTCAAGTTAACTGAAAAAATTAAGTTGGAACTAAAATTAAAAGACAGAGAACTTGACAAAGCAAAAGATTGGAATGAGTTTCTCGAGACTGAAGTGTCAAATCTAGCTGAAAGATTAATGTCTAGTAAATTTGACAAAAGCAATGATAATCCCACATCCCTACCCAGTCTTGAAACCTCAAAAAGAATAATCTCTAGAAAACAAGATACTGGAAGATTTAGTGGATTACACAAGGAAACTAAAAATGTTAGATCTAAAAGAACCTTTGTGAAATCAACTAAGATCGAGCGTAATGGTTTATCCAGAAAAGAGTTGAGAAGGTTTAATTCTCTCAACAAAGAAACTGAAAGTAATAGTTCAGTAACTAACTCAATCGGACCCAAAAAGGTATGGGTACCAAAGAAAACTTAAACTGTTTTGCAGGAAAAGTCAGCTCACTTTACAAAATCCTCAGAAAACTGACTTCTATACAAAACTGAGATGGAAAAAGCTGATGAAGGACAAAACTGTCAAAGAAGTAAAGACTTTCCAGCTACCATCTGACGTTTGGACTGACATGGCAAATCACTCAAAGCCACGTGTCAATCTGGGAGAAAAAGTAGATGTACATCCCTACATAATCTCATTGATTGTGACACGACTCTCATTTGAAAACGATTGCAAAATCTTGACAAAATCCTGCTCACCCAAAATCAAGCATTCAAGCTTTCTTAACTCAAAAATCAATGGAGCGATACAACATAGACGATGGAATCACCACCAGCCTGGATGAATGCTGTCAAAAATTTTCAAACTCCACTTCATTTATTCGGATTGTGAACAAGATCAAAAAGATTCGAGGATTGGAAAATTTGATTGATACAAAAGTCACTACCTTGAATCCAGAAGGCATCAGAGACTTCTACAAAAATGCCAAAATCATCAATGGAGGAAAAAGCTTCAAAACAACTGTTCAAGATAAAGGCTTCACAGTTGATGAACAGTTGCTTTCCCTGGTGTTCCGTTTAGATATAATTGGAGGCTCTTCATCTTTCACATTCGGAAATGAAGAAAAGAACAAACTTTGGAACATCACTGCACTCAACAAGAATGAAAAGAACTTTATTGGATCCATTTATCAGGAAAAACCGGAATTTGCATTCTTGACGTTTCTTCTGACCAAGAATGTGATTGGTCATGCAAGGAACTTCTACACTCTTTCGACTGATAAACTAAAGTTGATCTATGCCATTTGGTTCGAAGAGAGATTCGATTGGAACAAGTTCATTCTCAATCACTTAATCAAGCAGATTTCAGATGAAAAGGGAAAGGCACAAGGAAAGGAAGCTATCGGAGAAAAATTTCTGCTGAAAAAGGGGTTTACATATCTAATCCAAAGGATACTAAACTACTTCTCCATCCCTTTACCCACAAAGGCAAAAGTCGAACAAGAATCTGTGCCCACTGAGAAAAAGAAAAGGAAAGTCATCAAGGAAGAAAGTGAAGTTTCTGACTCCAGTTCAAGCGAGATCATAAAACTGGATGATAGAACTATAAGAAGACAGAAAAGATTGTGGAACAAGCTTCAGACAAAGGAAACCAAACCTGAAGTGGCAATTAATATTGATGATGAATGTGATGATGAAGCTGATGAAAAATCAGAAGGAAGTGAAGAAAATGAAGGAAGCAAAACAGATGAAACTGAAGATGATGTAGAAATGGAAGAAGAAACTGAAAGAGAGATTCAAGAATCTGAAGAGACTGAAACTGATGAAGAATCTGGAGGAAGTGAATTTCCCACTACCATGTATGGGGAATACACCGAAGAGAAAAGAGAAGCAGTGGAAGATGTAGAATTTTGTCAGGATGAGTATGAAAAGGAACTGACAGTTCCTGATGTTCATTTTTATTATCCTGAGGCCAACATCTCATCCCAGGCTCATGAGGCACCCACATGCAAATCAGAAATTGAAGAACCTCTGATTCAAGAAACTGAAGCAGAAAAACTGGAAAATTTGAAGGATTTCATTGAATGTTTAATACAGAATCTACAGGAGAAACTGTTCAACATGCATGAATTAATTGGAAGGATACATTATTCAGGTTTGAACAAATACTCAAATATCATAACCCTACGTAAGTTATTTGAAGATTGCTTTCGCTTATCTTCAAACAAGGGGGAAGATGAAGCTGTAGGTGATGAAGCTGTAAGAGAGGATGCAGCTAAAACTGAAGAGGCTTATGCCAGACAGATGATGGAAGATCAAGACAGACAAGTAGATGATGATCTACTATCTACTCAACTTGATGAAGAAGCAGTTGATAGTTTGTTTGAAGAGCTGATTGCAGAAAGAGATTTTAAAGAAACAAGAACTGAGGATGATGAGGAAACCGCAGTTAAAGCAGTGTTGAGTATCATGAAGAAGCTTGTAATCTGTGTCAAATCTCTTGAAAAACTGACAGATAAGGAGACACAAACAAAGGGGGAAACAGAAAAGAAATCAGAAAGAAAAGAGGAAAAGGAAAATCTTATCTCAGAAGAAGAAGAGAAATTGATGGAAGAAGAACTCAAAGAAATTCTGATCAAGTTCAAAAACCAAGAGAATGAAGAAGGAAACAGACTGCTGAATGAATATCTGGAAATCAAGCCTAGAGTTGGTGAAACTGAAGAAGAAGGGAAAACAAGAAGATCTTTAGAGACAAAAAGGAGTATATTTGCTGGTGAAAAATTAATGGCACTGTAATATGAAAAGATGTAATCTAATACAGTTTGTAACTCAGTCTATTCTATTTTGAATCTTGTGATAAATTTGGTTGTTCTATTTTGCTATCTTAAGACGTTTTGTTATGATTTCTTGCACTATTCTTTCATTAATGCTTTTAGGGAGGGTTATGATACATCATCAAAAAGGGGGAAATTGTTGGAAATATTATTTATGTTTTGATGATGATTTGTCACGAAATTAGATAAATCACTTACAACCCATGATGATGAAGTCGTAACAAACTGTTATAGTGCATAATAAAAGAAGAAGCAAGAAATGGTCTAGAAATAAATGTATAAGTTCTATCTAGAGTCTGAACCTTGTATAGGTTGTTTCAGACAAGCATTGTAATAGAATAGGAACCAGGCGAACAGCTGAGTCATAACAAGAAAACTGTATATGCACTTGAAGAACTGAGGGTTCAAACTCAGTTATGTTAAAACTGAAGAAGATAAGTTCGCTGAGGGACACAGGCTCATTTGGCTTATCTAGAAGACTAAAGAACTGAGGGACACAGACTCAGTTGTTGAGGATTGAAGAACTGAGGTGGCAAACTCAGTTAGAAGATGATTAAGTCATGACTATAAATCAGGATTCATGCAAGTCTGTGGTGACCTGAAACTGAGTTATAGATCATGTAAAACTGAATAATATTAAGGACAAAGATTATCAGCTACCTGGAAAAGAAGAAACTGAATGGTGTACTCTGACTTAGTCAATTAAAGTCAGGTATTAAGTAAACAAGGTACTCAGTTTTGAAGAAGAGTAGAAAACTGAGTTAAGGCCATGATTGAATTTAAACTATCAATACGACAAAAGATCGTACATATGAACGTTGGCTAGATGACAAGTGTAACGGCTACAAGAGCTAGTAACCGTCACATCACCCCTATAAATACACAAGAGAATCACTCAAGAAAGAAGAGAGGAGGATCAGAAAAAGAGCTTTACAAGCATACATTCAAAGATCCAAATCCAGATCTATAAAAATCAGATCATATATATATCCAGAAAAAGGGGAGCCAACGAAATTGCCTTGAAGACTTCAAAGAAAGATCTAGTAACCCATCTAGGGGGAAATAAGGCATTTTGGAGCTACAAAGTCAGATCCAGAAGAATCAGAAAGCTCACTGAATTAATCCTCGATTAATTCTAAACCTAACCTTTGTGAAAAAGGGTTGGCTGTGCACAGTTTGAAGAGAGCAATTCTACCTTTCTTCATACGGTGTTGCTACATCAGTTGGTGCAGTCTGCGGACTGTGAATGTTAGTGGTGAGCTGGTGAAGGAGCAATTCCACCTCCGAAAGATCAGTGTGCAAAATGAAGGGATCAATCTCACCTTTCTTCATTTTGTGTAGACAGTGAAAGTAGGGTGTCGTGAAGGACTGTCATAGTGCTAGGATTTTGTAACGGTTATCTCATTATTCTAGTGATACCTCCTACACCACAGGAGAAGGGGAGACGTACGGGATTACACTACCCGGAACTTCCATAAACAAACTATGTGTTGATTTACTTTTTGCATCTGTGTTTGTTTTATTTATTGCATTATCTCTCAGCAAACAGCAGACACTGAGACAGCACAAAACTGATACATAGAAGGTCTAGTTTTCTATTTACACATCTATTGCACTAAAGACTAATTTTATCCGCTGCCAGTTAACGAGACTAAATATAAGTCAGTAATAACTTATATTCAGTTGAGCTAACTGAACTCCGCACAAGTTAAAGGGACATGAACAAAACTGAAGATCAGTTTAAGTTTCAGAGAAACTTAGTTCCTGGGACTTTTCCAGTTCAGGATTAGTTTTTGGTGACAAGTTTATTCACCCCCCCCTCTAAACTTGTGTTAGCCTTTCCAAGGGACCAACACTGTTAAACTTTTCTCATTTTGTAATCTCTTCAAAAGATTAGGCATGCTTTTGAGTGTTTCACTTTTCTTGTTCATAAATATCACCCCAAGTGTACCTTGAATAGTCATCCACAACCACTAAGGTGTATTTCTTTCCAGTTACACTTGTTGGAGTTATTGGTCCAAATAGATCCATATGCATAAGCTCCAACACTCTATTATTTGATTGTTTAGTCTTTGATTTGAAACTTGACTTTATTTGTTTACCTTGCTGACATGCATCACATATAGCATCCTTCTTGAATGTGATCTCAGGTAAACCAATCACCAGCTTCTTCTTCACCAACTGATTGATATCATCAAAATTTAGATGAGTCAACTTCTTGTGCCATAACCAATTGAATTCAGACTTGGTATGCACAATCAGGCAGGTTTCTGGAACTGCAGTAGACCAATCCACAACATACATGTTTTGTTGTCTTCTACCAGCAAGTACAACTTGATCACCTCTTTCACTAATGACAATACAGTTGTTTTTGTCAAAAGTGACTTTGTATCCCCTATCACAGAATTGTCCTGTGCTCAGCAAGTTGTAGTCCAGTCCTTCCACATATGCAACATTCTTGATTGTAAGTCCATTCCTCACAAGTGTGCCATATCCTCTTGATTGTATATCCAGGTGTATTCTTGTTGCCAAAATTCACCCTTGGACCATCTTTTGCCACAAAGTTTGACAAACAGTGCTTATTCTTTGTCATATGTCTGGAACATCCACTGTCAAAGTACCAGACACCCTACAAAACAAAGTTAATATATTTTAGGTACCCAAACCTGTTTGGGTCCATAATGGTCAGTGGTAAGCATGACCCTTGGTAAGTTTCCATAAGGTCTTCTCCTGAGTGTGTCATACTTTGGACATACTTTGGTTCATACATGTATTCCACACATCCATAAGTTCTAATAGTAGGTTGTGTAGGAATCTTATATGTTTTCTGGCCTTTTGGTTTATAATGCTGTTTGAAGTGACTTTGGTTGTTAGAAACATTGGCATAACCATTAGTTTGTTGTCTATTAGGAACAGCCCTGTAGTATGGAGTCTGCTGAGGTCTTGTGTAAGTCCTCTACTGATCCCATTGCCTAGGTTTTACCCTAGTAGCATGGTTATACTTACTGTTTCTAGCATTAGATGCAGGAATATTCCAATCATCATCAGTAGGGAACAGTCTACCTTTCCCCCTGAGATAAGTATCCCTTGAATGATTAACATTTTTGGGTTTAGGATTCTTATCCTTGGAATATTTCTGTTTCTTACCCTTCTGTGGTCCAGCAGACTTGGTAGCAGGTCTGCTATCAACAGGCTTAAAAGGCACAGCAGTCCTATTTTTAGATTTATTCTTTTTATTAGGAGCTGTTGACTTCTTTGACTTCTGATTTTGCTTCCTTGAAGCATTCTCATTGGGTTTTACTGCCTCAGCTTACTAGGAGTTGGATCTAGTGCATGTAGAAACTTAGGACCAATTCTGGTACTAGGTTCAGTGACCTTACTGGATCCACTCTTGTTAGATTGTTGAGTTCCAAATCCAAGCCATGTTCTATCCCCATAAGGCTTTCCTGATTTGTATGCAGTAGTGGAACAAGATGGTTCAGCAGATTCAGAGGCTGCTGGATGTTCAGCAGACTTATTCTGATTCTGTCCAACATCTTTTTCCTTACCTTTGAGAACCCTTAATTCAGCTTTCAATCTTCCAACTTCCAATTCAAGAGCTTCTTTTTCAGCCTTCACAATCTCATAACCAGATTGTATTATCCTCGGTTGATTAAGGATGGCATCCAAAGTCTCATTGTTGTCAGAATTTCTAGGATTTGAACCACAAGTTGATTCACAATCACTTCCAGCAGGAGTATTGATAGATACAGTGTTGTATACCTCCTCAGTTTCATCCATATTGGCCATCAAAGCATAATCTTCCATATCAGCAACCAGTGCTGTGTCATCTGATTCATTTCCTTTTTCAGATTCCACTTCATACCCTGATTCATCTTCAGCAACCATAGCCTTCTTGCCATGTCTTCTTTGTTGACTCTTGGTCTTCAGTAGGTCTGGACAATCAGGTCTAAAATGTCCAGGCTTCTTGCAGTTGAAGCAAAGATAATCAGGTTCCTTGCCTTGTTTTAACTCAGGACAGTCAGGTTTGAAGTGTCCTGGTTTCTTTCAATGAAAGCACAGATAGTCATTATCTTTCTTTGATTCTTCTTTCCTTCTTTCAGTAGGCCTATTTGTGAAATTTCTTGAAGGGGCCTTTCCAATCTTCATCATCCTGATTTTCTTGCTCAGTAGGGCAATCTGCACTTGCATCTCATCCAGCAGATCATCATGTCCTCCTGATGTTTCTTCTTGATGTGAAGCAGCCAATGCAGTGGTCTTTGGCTCTTCTTTTTCAGTCTCAGGTACAAGCTTTTTGCTAAATTCATAAGCCTTAAGATCTGAAAATAATTTGGTGTTTATTTATTCTTTTGAGTAACTTACACTTAGCAGGGTAAGTTCATCCAGGATTGCATTAAATCTTGATTCCATTTGCTCAATGGTTTCATTTGGCAGCATTTTGAACTTTTGGAACCTCTTTCTGGCCACACTGATTTTATTCTTCTTTATTGCATCAGTGCCTTCACAGATCAAATGTATCTTGTCCCAAAGTTCCTTAGCAGTTTTGCAATCTTTAACCTTCATGTACATATTGCTATCCAAGGTTCTATAAATGATATCAATAGCAATGTTGTTGAGGTTTGCTCTCTTCCTATCTTCTGCATTACATTCTCTTTTTGGTTTTGGAATGTACTCAGTAGTTTCACCCACTGTTACTGACTTGGTAATCTCCAGTGGTCCATCAGTTAGTACATCCAACATCTCATCATGAGTTGCAGCAAGGTAAGCCTGCATTCGACGTTTTACTCATCAAATCTATCTAGAGAACACATCAACATTGTTCTAGCATACTGTGTGTTATCCATGATGCAAGTCTCTAAAAATCAGAAACTTGAAAGAAAGTTTCAAAGAATTTTCACAAGCACAACAAGTAGGATTTCTTCAGAACAGAAGCACTGCTCCGATACCAATTGTTGGTCCCTTGAAAAGGCTTTGGTTAAGTTTAGAGGGGGGGTGAATAAACTTAACACCTAAAACTTTGGAGTTAACAAATTCTGCAACTTCAGCAGCCTGCTGATACTTCAGTAGTCTGCCGAGACTTCAGTAGTCTGCTGATAAACAGTAGTCTACTGACAGTTGAGTTTGCTAAATTTGTGCAGCGAAATTATATCAAAATTAAGCCTTAATACTTGTTGTTAAATATGATACTAAGTATTAGATACTCATTAGTGCAAGTGTGTGATTTCAGTTGCTAGATTCAGTAGGTTGATGTGTAAAATCAACTAAGTGCAGAATGTAAATGCTGAAAGTAAATAGGCAGATTTTATAGTGGTTCCAGGTGGTGTAATCCTGTCAGTCCACTCTTCTCCTGTGATGTTGGAGGAAATTCACTAGAGATCTTTGATGTAGCTTTTACAAAGATTCCTAAGTTGCTTGTCCTTCACCAATAACTATGGCTTCACAAACTGAAAACTGGGAACAGGTAGGATTGCTGCTCCTTAGTCTTCCACTGGTCCTTGAAGGGTAGGATTGCCTCTTCACCAGCTCCACCACAAACAACAGTCTTTCACACCCAACAGATGCTTCACTGTCTTCAGCAGGTTCTTTATAAAATAAAGATTGAATCAAATAAATGATTCAGTTGCAGCAGCTTGATTAGGATGATATAATTAGCAGCTTGCAGGCTTCAAGTGTGTATGCTTGATGTAGCTTGAATGTAGAATACACTTGAAGAATTTCTCTGGATCAGTAGCTTTAAGTTCAGTAAGTTCAGCAGGGTGTTTTTCAGCTCAGTAAAGTATCTCTTCAAATTTTGTCAATTTTCATCTTCTTGTTTCTGAGTTGAAAGTCCTCTATTTATATGCAGGAATGCATGTGACTTGTATTTGAAATTCAAATATAACCGTTCCTTGTTTTTGTCCCATCTGATTTGCATTCTGTCACTATTCATAGGACTGACACTGTCAGAATTCCTTTTTGACAGTGCAGTCTGTCCACCCTTTGACTTGTAACCATTGGATAAAAATCTGAGCCATCCCAACGTCCTTTTAATCTTAGCCCTTGATTTGTTTGATAAATCAGAAGTAGTTGGCTGTCCTTATCCATGTAATCTTCCAATATAATCTTGATTTAATCGAGATATTATATCAGCAGGTTCATCAGTCTGCTGAGATACCAATCAGTCTGCTGAACAGCATATTGCTGTGTATAAAATACAATGCAGCTGATTTCTTTTATCTAACTTTTATTTGTGAAGTTAGATTACACCTTTTTAATTATAACCAAGTTCCAAACATCATCCAACTTATGGACCTTAGACATTCTTCACAAGCTACATGTAATCAGGAAGGTCATCACAGATTTCCCTAAGTACTGATTCCATATCCTTGACTTAAATTACTAACTTTGATCCCTTAGCCTTCATTTACTGAGTTTGAACCCTCAGCCTTCAGTCTTCAGCAGGTTCAAGACTAGTCTACTGACCTATCTACCCTACTGACCTAGACCAGTCAGCTGAAACAAGTCAGCTGACCATTACAGTGCTTGTTTGATCAAACCTATTCACAAATCAAACCCTAATAAACCTATAAATTTGATCTAGACATCTTTTTGCCTTTGCACTATAACAGCTAGTATGGCACTCATCATCAAAACATAGAAATAAGTCCAACAGCCGGAAATTGGTGTTTTCCCTTTATAATGAGTAGAAATTTGTGTTTTATCTTTGGTAACGAGTTCGAATTCATGTTTTCATCTTATTAACGAGTTCAAATTAGGGTTTTTCTCGGGTAACGAGTTGTCCTTGCTGGAAAAAAGGCTTTTTCCCAGATAACGAGTTGACATCGCCGGAAATTTATGTTTTTCCCTTTATAACGAGTAGAAATTTGTGTTTTTTCTTTGGTAACGAGTTCGAATTCATGTTTTCTTCTTATTAACGAGTTCAAATTTGTGTTTTACTCTGGTAACGATTTGTCCATGCAGAAAAAAAGGTTTTTTCCCTGATAACGAGTTGACATCGCCGGAAATTGGTGTTTTCCTTTATAATGAGTAGAAATTTGTGTTTTATCTTTGGTAACGAGTTCGAATTCATGTTTTCATCATATTAACGAGTTCAAATTTGTGTTTTTATATGGTAACGAGTTGTCCTTGCTGGAAAAAAGGCTTTTTCCCTGATAACGAGTTGACATTGCCGGAAATTTGTGTTTTCCCTTTATAACGAGTAGAGGTTTGAGTTTTTTCTTTGGTAACGAGTTCGAATTCATGTTTTCTTCTTATTAACGAGTTCAAATTTGTGTTTTACTCTGGTAACGATTTGTCCTTGCAGAAAAAAAGGTTTTTTCCCTGATAACGAGTTGACATCGCCGGAAATTGGTGTTTTCCCTTTATAATGAGTAGAAAATTGTGTTTTATCTCTGGTAACGAGTTCGAATTCATGTTTTCATCATATTAATGAGTTCAAATTAGGGTCTTTCTCTGGTAACGAGTTGTCCTTGCTGGAAAAAATGCTTTTTCCCTGATAACGAGTTGACATCGCCGGAAATTTATGTTTTTCCCTTTATAACGAGTAGAAATTTGTGTTTTTTCTTTGGTAACGAGTTCGAATTCATGTTTTCTTCTTATTAACGAGTTCAAATTTGTGTTTTACTCTGGTAACGATTTGTCCATGCAGAAAAAAGGTTTTTTCCCTGATAACGAGTTGACATCGACGGAAATTGGTGTTTTCCCTTTATAATGAGTAGAAAATTGTGTTTATCTCTGGTAACGAGTTCGAATTCATGTTTTCATCATATTAACGAGTTCAAATTAGGGTTTTTCTCTGGTAACGAGTTGTCCTCGCCGGAATAAAACGGTGTCGAACGGTTATTATGGCCAAATTGGGGTCCTGCGCGCCAAACGGACACTCGAGCCGAAAGTTATGGCCAAAATACTGCCGACACATAAAAATTACACTACGAAGAATCCGACAACCGTTACCGATTCCCCGGCAACGGCGCCAAAAACTTGTTCGATAAAACTAATTTTAAATTTATTTTATCGGAACACCCCAAGTATAAGGTTCGTAGTATAGGGTGTTACCGAGTCGTCCTAAGGGAATCGTATAATTATCGGATTACAGTATAGTTATTAAATCGATTATGTCACTAATTATTACCTAAAACTAAGGCTGACGTTAATTATAAAACAGAAATGAAGAACAATGACTAAAACAGCAGAAAACAGAGAAACTTAGAACTGGACGGGCGTCTGGTATCGTGCTGGAAACGGAAATATGCAAAAAAAACAGTAGGCAAAAAAAAACTAAGACTTTTAAAATAACTAAACGTAGCAATAAAAGTTGATAACGAACGAATTGATTTATCAAATAGTTAAAAGAACAGTAAAACAGCTAGAATCAACCACACAACAATCACACAACCACTTTTATGATCAGAATACGATTTTATTGGGTTGATCAATCTCAAAATCGATTAAATTCCTTTAACTCAATTTCTAGGGTTTTGTTTTCTTTTTCTTTGGTAACGAGTTCGAATTCATGTTTTCTTCTTATTAACGAGTTCAAATTTGTGTTTTACTCTGGTAACGATTTGTCCTTGCAGAAAAAAAGTTTTTTCCCTGATAACGAGTTGACATCGAAGGAAATTGGTGTTTTCCCTTTATAATGAGTAGAAAATTGTGTTTTATCTCTGGTAACGAGTTCGAATTCATGTTTTCATCATATTAATGAGTTCAAATTAGGGTCTTTCTCTGGTAACGAGTTGTCCTTGCTGGAAAAAATGCTTTTTCCCTGATAACGAGTTGACATCGCCGGAAATTTATGTTTTTCCCTTTATAACGAGTAGAAATTTGTGTTTTTTCTTTGGTAACGAGTTCGAATTCATGTTTTCTTCTTATTAACGAGTTCAAATTTGTGTTTTACTCTGGTAACGATTTGTCCATGCAGAAAAAAAGGTTTTTTCCCTGATAACGAGTTGACATCGACGGAAATTGGTGTTTTCCCTTTATAATGAGTAGAAAATTGTGTTTATCTCTGGTAACGAGTTCGAATTCATGTTTTCATCATATTAACGAGTTCAAATTAGGGTTTTTCTCTGGTAACGAGTTGTCCTCGCTGGAAAAAAGGCTTTTTCCCTGATAACGAGTTGACATCGCCGGAAATTTATGTTTTTCCCTTTATAACGAGTAGAAATTTGTGTTTTTTCTTTGGTAACGAGTTCGAATTCATGTTTTCTTCTTATTAACGAGTTCAAATTTGTGTTTTACTCTGGTAACGATTTGTCCATGCAGAAAAAAGGTTTTTTCCCTGATAACGAGTTGACATCGCCGGAAATTGGTGTTTTCCCTTTATAATGAGTAGAAATTTGTGTTTTATCTTTGGTAACGAGTTCGAATTCATGTTTTCATCATATTAACGTGTTCAAATTAGTGTTTTTCTCTGGTAACGAGTTGTCCTTGCTGGAAAAAAGGCTTTTTCCCTGATAACGATTTGACATCGACGGAAATTTCTGTTTTTCCCTTTATAACGAGTAGAAATTTGTGTTTTTTCTTTGGTAACGAGTTAGAATTCATGTTTTCTTCTTATTAACGAGTTCAAATTTGTGTTTTACTCTGGTAACGATTTGTCCTTGCAGAAAAAACAGGTTTTTTCCCTGATAACGAGTTGACATCGCCGGAAATTGGTGTTTTCCCTTTATAATGAGTAGAAATTTGTGTTTTATCTTTGGTAATGAGTTCGAATTCATGTTTTCATCTTATTAACGAGTTCACATTAGGGTTTTTCTCTGGTAACAAGTTGTCTGTTCTCGGTGAATTTTATGATTTATATCGCAATGTTTCATAACAATAATCCCCGTGTTTTAGTAATTTCTATAGAAAATTACTTATTAAATGAATAAATTGAAGAAATGATCTTAAAGTCATAGAAAGTGTAAAACGTGCCAATTACGTGCTTAAAAAGATGGTTTTATGTTAGTTTGAGTCGTGTTACACTTTGGTATGCTTTCAATGATTTGCAGGTATTAAAAGCGACTGAAAAAAGAGGATTTGAAGTGTTTAATCGTGCTTTGGAAGAAAAAGGGACTGGACGAGCGTCCAGGAGCTTGAACTAGCGTCCATGGGTGGACGGACGTCTGAATATTTGGACGGGCGTCCAGGAGAAACTTTTACATTCAGGATTGACAAATTTTCAATGAACTGGCGTCCAAATTAATGAAGGACGGGCGTCTGACATGACTCGCCCGATTCGAAGAATTTTGTGAAGACTGGACGGGCGTTCAACCCTCTGGACGGGCATCCGGGTGTCGAATTAACCCTAGCCGCCTTAGTATTCTATAAATAGGCGTGTTATTTCAACCCTAAAACACACAACATACAGCCGCATATTCCACCCTTGGAGGAGCCGCACCAAACCCTAGGAGATTATGAGTTTCTTCCCTTCAACCATGTCTTGGATCATCACAAGGACGCAAGGCTAAGCAATTCGCAGTAGAAAAACAGGAGGATATCACATCAAAATCACCACAACCATGGATTGTTAGGTTATTCTTATTTATGATTCGAATATTGTATTTTATTTACCGATTGATAGTGGGATTGATTTTTAAGCGTTTTGTTAGATAGGAATGTCAATGAAACCGTATTTTGATTTGAAGTTGTATGGAAATATAACTCAAAATTAGAACCATTTCGATCGATACAATTGATAATAATTTGAGGAATCATTTATTGTTAATTGGGTTAAATAATTTGGGAACAAATTTATGATCTTGTGCTACATGTTAAATTGTTTTGCTTGGAAAAGAAAACAAAACCCTAGAAATTGAGTTAAAGGAATTTAATCGATGTTGAGATTGATCATACCAATAAAATTGTATTCGAATCATAAGATGGTTGTGTGATTGTTGTGTGGTTGATTCTAGCTGTTCTGCTGTTCTTTTAATCATCTGATAAATCACTTCGTTCTATCGATTGATACGATTAGTTATTTCCAGAATTTTAGTGTGTTTTCTGCATATTTCTGTTCTAGCACGTATTTGGACGCCCGTCCACCTTCAGCGGACGCCCGTCCAGTGTCGAAATTTTCTGTTTTCTGTTTATTTTAGTCATCGTTCTTAGTTTATGTTTTATAATTAATACAAACCTTAGTTTTAGGTAATAATTAGTGACATAATCGATATAATATCTATACTATAATCCGATAATTATACGATTCCCTTAGGACGACTCGGCAACACCCTAACTACGAACCTTATACTTGGGGTGTTCCGATAAAATAAATTTAAAACTAGTTTTATCGAACAAGTTTTTGGCACCGTTTCCGGGGAATCGGTAACGGTTGTCGGATTCTTCGTAGTGTAGTTTTTTCTGTGTCGGCAGTATTTTGGCCATAACTTTCGGCTCGAGTGTCCGTTTGGCGTGCAGGACCCCAATTCGGAAAGCTTGTTCGACACCATTTTCGAGGTCAAAATCCACTGTTTTCCCTTCCATTTTAGCCCTAGAAGATTTCAACACGTTTTTTTTCACCGTCTTAGTGTTTTTCATGTTTTAAGTTTTTCGTAGGTAGGTTTCTTTTCCTGTTTCTGTTTCTGTCAACCTGACCTATTGTCAGTGTTGAATTTTCTATTTTGCTCCCCTGGTTTATGCAAACCAGGAGCAAAAAGGGACCTTTATTATACTGTCCTGAACCTGAACGGGACATTGTCAAGAGAAGACTTTTCCCAAATCCTGACAACATGAGCGAACACGGTTCTAGCGATGACGAACCGGAGAACCAAGGGAATAATAACCAAAATCTTCCTGGCATGGATCCCGCTCAATTAAACGCAATTCTGATGCAAATGTTGCAAAACCAGCAACAGCAGCAAGCCTGGATAAACCAGCAAATGCAACAACAACCCCAGGCACCAGTTGCACATCCACCAGTAAATCAGAATGTTCAACAGCAACAGCCCCAGGCAGCTGTAGCTGTTGTGCAGCAAGACCCTTATGCGCCATATCTTGATCAAGATTTCTTGGAAGGGGATAGACCAATTTGGCCTCCGGAGATGGGAGGAATGCATTTTGATTTAAAGAAAGGAGTTGTGGGGATGGTCCAAAATAGTTCGTTCCATGGCACTGCTTCAGAAGACCCACATGACTTCTTGTCTACTTTTCTACAAATATGTGAAGCGGGTCACTACCCTGGCGTTCCTTCAGAAGTTGTTAAATTGAAACTCTTCCCGTTTGCCTTGAAAGGTGAAGCAAATCGATGGTTTAAGTCCTTACCCCATCACTCTCTTCATAACTGGGCTGATTTTAAAAGAGCCTTTGCTCTGAAATTCGTTTCACCTGGAACGATAATGGGCCGTAAACGAGATATAGCTACTTTCGAGCAATTAGAAGGAGAGAGTGTGGGAAAGGCCTGGGAGAGGTTGAATTTGTTAATGAGGAAATTCCCTAACCATGGATACAATCGACATGAACTTCTAGAATTATTCTATCAGGGTGTTACTCAACCCAATAGAGATTACTTAGATTCCACAGCTCATGGATCGTTTTTAGGAGGAGGAGATGATGCTGCCTACAGGGTAGCAGAAACAATAGCTAAGAATAACATGTGGGCTACTCAAAAGAAGACCCATGGAAGCAAAAAGGAGGCTGCTGAAAGTAACTCGGAGACAAAACTGCCAGTTGCTCAAATGGAAATAATGAACAAACAACTAGACAGCATGCAAATGAAGCAGCAAGAAGGGCCAGCGGATGTGAATTACTAGGGCATGCAGGCCGGGAATATGATGAATGAGGAAGTGCAGGCCTTGGAGAACTAGAATCAACCTTTCAGAAGCTTCAATCAAAATTCTGGTCAATCAAGCTACACTCAAAACCGTAACTATTCGGGAAACCCGCGAAATAGTTATTATACACCACCTGGTGCATCCAATAACCAAAGACCCCAAGGTAACTGGCCTCAAACGCAAAATCAACAGCCCACCTATGTCTCTCAGAAGAAATTTGATGAGCTAGTAGACATGGTGAAAACACTAGCCACCGGTCAAAAAACGATGGAGAGACAGATTGGTCAGATGGCTGATCAACAAGCGAGCAGACCTCAAGGAAAATTGCCTAGTTATACAGATAAAAATCCTAAGGCAGATGTCAGTGCTTGTAATGCCATCACACCACAATGGGATTATGGACAAGAGGAGGAGTTGAATGCAGTCACCCTCAGAAGCGGTAAGACAGCTGGACCCGAAAAGTTATCAGGAAACGAGTAGCCCCTCCTGACGTCATGAGTTTAGGAGGGGGCAATCAGAAGTTAAATGCCAGAGAAAGAAGCAGTGAGGAAGTGCTGGATGATGATGACTCTTCAGGGGATGGTGATGAGGATGCTGAAAAGAGAAGTCAGGTGGCTGAACCCCTGACTAAAAAGAAAACTGAGAAGTTTGTCAGATGGAAGGATAAGGAGGACGAAGCCATTAAAAGTCAAACTATAATCAATCATTCGAAAACCCTTCCTTATCCAGCAAAGAAAAGAGAGAACATCTTAAACTCTGACAAACAGTATGACGGAGTGAGAAAGATGCTTAGAGATACTATGGTGACTATGCCACTTGCTGAGGTATTAACTGAGATGCCTAAATGCTTTAAGTATCTTAAGGATGCCTGTGGAAGTAAGAAGAAGCTAAAGGGAATGGCAGAAGAAGTGCTAAGAGAAGAATGTTCAACGGTTTAACAGAGCATTGCAATTAAGCGAGGTGACCCAGGACGACCTTCAATCGCTTGCATGATTGAAGGCCACACGTTCCACAATGTCTTATGTGACTCAGGGGCCTCTGTCAATGTGATGCCATTGAATGTCTGCAAGAATCTCGGGTTGGACAAAAGGCTAAGGGAGCGCCCCGTCTCTCTTCAGTTGGTGGACCGATCTAGCTGTATGGCAGCTGGTTGTGTTAACAACGTCCTTATCCATGTTAAACATTTAGTTTTTCCAACTGACTGGGTCATACTGGATTACCCATCTGACAAGGAGATGCCCCTGATTCTGGGACGGCCTTTCTTAAATACTTCTGCCTCCACCATTGACTTCCAAACTGGCCAAATCACTCTGAGAGTAGGGGACACTTCCATTACCCTCGAGCAAGGAAGGAGTTCTGCGGGAGCCCCGACCCAGGAGATTTCATTCATTGAAGCAATCTATGGAGATGAATCCGACCCTGAGGAAGAGCTCACGGAGATAGGAGCCCTGGATTTTATAAATCAACAACTTGCGCACACTGAGCCTATGAGTAAACGAAAAATCTGGGATGTTCCAGGGATGAGCAGCAATGAGTTGAAGGAGCTCAACCAGGCAGACTTTAACCTGACAGAGGAGGAAGTTTTAATGGGTAGTTGGGACGAAATAGATTTCTGGAGAGAAACTGCTCATTGGGATTTGGATGATTGGGAGCAGCTTGCAGAAGAACTTGAAGAAGAAGAACTAAAGAAGATGGTTAAGCATAATAAAGAAAAAACGTAAGCTGACAGGAAGATTCCTCTAGATGATGTCATTCAATACCTTTCTGGGGTTACACCTCAGGAAGATGAGGTGTTTTTCAGTCAACCGGTCCAAGCTCACATGGAAACAGGTGGTCCCGTAAAATCTAGAATCGAGCAGCCACCTGCTGACTTAGAGTTGAAACCACTTCCGCAGCACCTAAAATACATCTTTCTTAAAGACGGTGATAAACTGCCATTGATCATCTCGTCTAAACTCGAGCCGGAGCAAGAAGCAGAATTAATCAAAGTGCTTGAGAAACATATCCTCGCGTTCGGATGGCAGGTGGGCGATATCAGAGGAATCAGCCCAGACGTGTGCATGCATAAGATTCGAACGGATGAAGGAGCGAAAAAGGTCAGACAACCTCAAAGGAGGCTGAATCCGCACATGCAGGAGGTTGTCAAAAAGGAGATAATCAAATGGCTTGACATGGGAATTATTTATGCTATAGCTGATAGTGAGTGGGTCAGCCCTACTCAAGTTGTGCCAAAGAAGGGAGGCATTACTGTGGAAAAGAACGAAAAAGGGGGAAGAAGTTGCCTTACGCCTTGTGACTGGCTATAGAGTTTGCATTGATTATCGCAGGTTAAATGAAGTCACCGCTAAGGATCATTTCCCCCTGCCCTTCATTGACCAACTTCTAGAAAGACTGAGTAGTCATAAGTATTATTGTTTCCTCGATGGATATTCTGGTTATTTCCAGATAGCCATCGACCCTAATGACCAGGAAAAGACTACGTTTACGTGTCCATCAGGCACTTTTGCCTTTCGCAGAATGCCATTCGGCTTATGCAATGCACCCGTGACTTTTCAATGGTGCATGTTGGCCATTTTTTATGGACTAGTGGAGAAATGTATGGAAGTCTTCATGGATGACTTCTCAGTCTATGGAGACAGCTTTGATGAAATCTTAAAGAACCTAGACATGGTGCTCCAACGTTGTGTTGAGAAAAATCTGGTGCTTAACTGGGAGAAATGCCATTTTCTAGTCGAAGAAGGGATTGTTTTGGGACACAAGGTGTCCAGTGATGGTATTCAGGTGGATAAGGCTAAAGTAGAAGCCATTGAGAGAATGTCGTACCCGAAGACAGTGAAGGAGGTACGAGGATTTCTGGGACATGTGGGCTTCTATCGGCGTTTCATTAAAGATTTTTCGACGATAGTAAAGCCGTTATCCAACCTGCTGAAAGAGGAAGTGGAGTTCTTGTTTGATGATGGGTGTAAGAGAGCTTTTAATAGCCTAAAGGATAAGCTAACCAGTGCCCCCATTTTAATCGCGCCCGACTGGACTAAACCTTTTGAATTAATGTGCGATGCCTCTAACTACGCAGTGGGCGCAGTTCTAGGGCAAAGAGTTGACAAAAAGTTCAGGCCGATTTACTATGCTAGCCGCACTTTGAACCCAGCTCAATGCAATTACGCCACTACCGAGAAGGAATTCTTGGCAGTCGTTTTTGCTATTGACAAATTCAGAAGTTATCTTTTAGGGTCCAAAGTGGTGGTGTGGACAGATCACGCAGCACTATGCTACCTTATGGGAAAAGCAGACGCTAAACCAAGGTTACTCAGATGGATCCTGATACTACAGGAATTTGACCTTGAAATTAAGGACAAGAAAGGTAGTGATAATGTTGTAGCTGACCACTTATCTCGCCTAGTGAATGAGGGTGGTGAAGTCCCTAAGGAGATAGGCATTGACTTTCCAACTGAGCACTTAATGAAGCTGGAGACTGTGAGGCCGTGGTATGCTGATTACGTCAACTACTTAGTAAGTGGGCATTTAGAAGAAATGACGTATCAGGAAAAGAAGAAATTTTTCAGCGACTTAAAATATCTCGTATGGGAGGATCCTTATCTATTTAAAGTCTGCAAAGACGGGTTGCTTAGAAGGTGTGTTCCGGAGCATGAACAATTGGATATCTTGGAACAATGTCATAGTGGTCCCGCTGGTGGACACTACGGAGCACCTAAGACAGTCACAAAAATCCTTCAAGCTGGTTTTTACTGGCCTACTCTGTTTAAAGATGTTGAAGACTTTTGCAAAGGCTGTGATAGATGCCAAAGAGTAGGGAGACTCAGTAATAGGATGGAGATGCCTTTGAGGCCTATCTTGGAATGTGAGGCTTTTTACGTCTGGGGCATTGATTTTATGGGACCGTTCCCATCATCATGCTCTAACAAATATATTCTGGTCTGTGTAGACTATGTTTCCAAGTGGGTAGAGGCCATAGCCACCCAACCCAATGATCACAAAGTTGTAAATAAATTCTTGCAAAAGAATATCTTTACTAGATTTGGCTGTCCTAGAGCCCTTATCAGTGATGAAGGTTCGCATTTCTGTAATGCACCACTGGATAAAATTCTTGAGAAATATGGTGTCAAGCATAGAATTGGTACACCATACCACCCCCAAACCAGTGGCCAAGTCGAGGTGAGCAACATAAGTCTAAAGCGGATTTTAGAGAAAACGGTAAATTCAAATAGATCCAACTGGAGTCTGAAGTTGGACGACGCACTTTGGGCTTATCGCACTGCGTTTAAGACCCCTATGGATACGTCCCCATTCCAAATGGTCTATGGCAAGGCTTGCCATCTACCAGTCGAGCTGGAGCACAGAGCTTACTGGGCTATTAAATTCTTAAACATCGATAGCCAACTCTGTGGGGAGAAAAGATTATTGCAACTACATGAGCTCGATGAATTTAGACTCAGGGCCTACGAGAACGCTAAGCTGAGCAAGGAGAGAACGAAGGCGCTCCACGATGCAAAGATAAAAGATAGAGATTTCAAGGTAGGAGAGATGGCTTTGCTTTACAACACCAGATTACATCTGTTTGCTGGCAAGCTTAAGTCCAGATGGTCCGGACCCTTTGAAATTATCGAAGTCCATCCGGGTGGAGCAGTTTCCTTGAAAGGGTACAACGGTCAACCTTTTAAAGTGAACGGTCATAGATTGAAAAAGTATTTCGGACAGCCTTACGAAGCACCTGAAGTCCTGTACTTTCAAAAGTTGGTTGACATGACTGATGTGCTGATTTGTGATGAGATCCCATCCGACTTCTTTACTTCGGATGATGACATTATTGCCCTTAACCTTAAAGATGCTTCTACCACGCCGCCTGCACCTATCAGTAAGCTAGTGCCACAATTAAGCAACAACACGAAGAAGAGAATCAGTGCTATCTGGCGAGTTAAGTTCAAACACTTAGTAGAACACTTGACTTGTTGCTGTTGCGGCCACACCCCTATCCTTCATTCTGATTCCGATGAAGAGGTGGCCCTGATCAAACCGAAGTGGCCCGATCCGGGTTGACTTTGCTGAATCTGTCAAGCTAATGACATAAAAGAAGCGCTCCTATGAGGCAACCTAGTCTTTTAAGTTACTTTTTAGTTAAGTTTTAGGGCATTAGGAATAAAACCGTGGTGATTGGTGTGTTGGTTGTCCTTGTCCTATTTGTGAATGCTTTATTTGCCCATCTCTGTGTGCATTCATGTTTACTCATTTACCCCTTGTACCCCGAGATTATATGCTATGTTGAGTGTTGCAGATACTGTTGAGTGGTTTTTGCCAGTTATCACGTTTAGTGTTGTTCGTGTTACGAGATGCAGCGGTTCATTCATGTTACGGCCTGACCACTGTCAACCTACAGCCCGACAACCACTTTGAAACCAGCTAAGTATTCTTTTCTTTCATTTGCACATTCTGAGGACATAATGTGATTTAAGTGTGGGGGGGTGTCTACATGTTTTCATGTTATATTTATTGAAAAATGAGTAAATGTGTGGATTTCATGCCAAATTTAAAATTTTTTGTGAGTTCCGAGCATATGATTGAAACAAATGGCTTGCTAGTTGTAGGTTCCTGACAATGATCTTATGTGACTTTGAGAGATAATTGTAGCATGTTTTTACTGATTTGAGATAGTATTCATTTCATATTCATGTAAGCCTTTGATATTGAACTTTATCCATTCACTATCCTAGTGATTTATCCTAGAGAGACTTGTGCTTAATAGTAACAGTGAACATTACACCTAATTTCTAACCGTGTACTGTGAATATCTGAGGTTTGAATGTGATAAGTAACACGTAACTTATTGTCAAATGAAAAAGTTGAATTTAAAGTGAATTAATTGTGTGTGTCGAAAGCTGGTCGATGATTTGAGTGCGATAGGGCATTATCACGAAATGTCCTATACCACTATGATGACCAAAAGCTCACGACAGTCAGAAAAAGCTGTCTTATGATTGGAGTAAGGTAGGGTATATCTCGAATATCCTATTCTGCTATGACAGGGCAATAGCTCATTCTGATGTGCGTTTAAATGTGGAAGATTAGTTAAATCAACTTGCACTAAGAAGTGGTATGAATTGATATAAGACTAAGTTATCGTCTATCTTATCCCCAGTATAAACTGAATGATATGTTTTAGGGATTATCCTAATAAGTACACGGGAAGACTTTTTGTGGAATGGTTATTGCCTATACCTAGGAAAGTCATTAGGATTATTTGAACGGATTTTGTGCGAAAGAATAGTGGAGATTGAAAAGGGCTTTTTACACACACACTGAATCTATCTCTATGTTGGTAGTACTTGCTATAGTTGTTGTATCTTTTGTTACGTGAGTTAGGGATCTATTTGGATTGCATTTAAAGTGAGCCGGTTTTGATTGTTTTGTTCGGGACGAACAAAAAGCTAAGTGTGGGGGAGTTGTTCTCGGTGAATTTTATGATTTATATCGCAATGTTTCATAACAATAATCCCCGTGTTTTAGTAATTTCTATAGAAAATTACGTATTAAATGAATAAATTGAAGAAATGATCTTAAAGTCATAGAAAGTGTAAAACGTGCCAATTACGTGCTTAAAATGATGGTTTTATGTTAGTTTGAGTTGTGTTACACTTTGGTATGCTTTCAATGATTTGCAGGTATTAAAAGCGACTGAAAAAAGAGGATTTGAAGTGTTTAATCGTGCTTTGGAAGAAAAAGGGACTGGACGAGCGTCCAGGAGCTTGAACTAGCGTCCATGGGTGGACGGACGTCTGAATATTTGGACGGGCGTCCAGGAGAAACTTTTACATTCAGGATTGACAGATTTTCAGTGAACTGGCGTCCAAATTAATGAAGGAAGGGTGTCAGACATGACTCGGCCCGATTCGAAGAATTTTGTGAAGACTGGACGGGCGTTCAACCCTCTGGACGGGCGTCCGGTTGTCAACTTAACCCTAGCCGCCTCAGTTTTCTATAAAGAGGCGTGTTATTTCAACCCTAAAACACACAACATACAGCCGCATATTCCACCCTTGAAGGAGCCGCACCAAACCCTAGGAGATTATGAGTTTCTTCCCTTCAACCATGTCTCACAACCATGGATTGTTAGGTTATTCTTATTTATGATTCGAATATTGTATTTTATTTACCGATTGATAGTGGGATTGATTGTTAAGCGTTTTGTTAGATAGGAATGTCAATGAAACCGTATTTTGATTTGAAGTTGTATGGAAATATAACTCAAAATTAGAACCTTTTCGATCGATACAATTGATAATAATTTGAGGAATCATTTATTGTTAATTGGGTTAAATAATTTGGGAACAAATTTATGATCTTGTGCTACATGTTAAATTGTTTTGCTTGGAAAAGAAAACAAAACCCTAGAAATTGAGTTAAAGGAATTTAATCGATTTTGAGATTGATCATACCAATAAAATTGTATTCGAATCATAAGATGGTTGTGTGATTGTTGTGTGGTTTATTCTAGCTGTTCTGTTGTTCTTTTAATCATCTGATAAATCACTTCGTTCTATCGATTGCTACGATTAGTTATTTCCAGAATTTTAGTGTGTTTTCTGCATATTTCTGTTCCAGCACGTATTTGGACGCCCGTCCACATTCAGCGGACGCCCGTCCAGTGTCGAAATTTTCTGTTTTCTATTTATTTTAGTCATCGTTCTTAGTTTCTGTTTTATAATTAATACAAACCTTAGTTTTAGGTAATAATTAGTGACATAATCGATATAATAGCTATACTATAATCAGATAATTATACGATTCCCTTAGGACGACTTGGCAACACCCTATACTACGAACCTTATACTTGGGGTGTTCCGATAAAATAAATTTAAAACTAGTTTTATCGAACATTGTCCTTGCTGGAAAAAAGGCTTTTTCCCTGATAACGAGTTGACATCGACGGAAATTTCTGTTTTTCCCTTTATAACGAGTAGAAATTTGTGTTTTTTCTTTGGTAACGAGTTCGAATTCATGGTTTCTTCTTATTAACGAGTTCAAATTTGTGTTTTACTCTGGTAATGATTTGTCCTTGCAGAAAAAAAGGTTTTTTCCCTGATAACGAGTTGACATCGCCGGAAATTGGTGTTTTCCCTTTATAATGAGTAGAAATTTGTGTTTTATCTTTGGTAACGAGTTCGAATTCATGTTTTCATCATATTAACGAGTTCAAATTAGTGTTTTTCTCTGGTAACGAGTTGTCCTTGCTGGAAAAAAGGCTTTTTCCCTGATAACGAGTTGACATCGCCGGAAATTTGTGTTTTTCCCTTTATAACGAGTAGAAATTTGTGTTTTTTCTTTGGTAACGAGTTCGAATTCATGTTTTCTTCTTATTAACGAGTTGCCGGAAATTGGTGTTTTCCTTTATAATGAGTAGAAATTTGTGTTTTATCTTTGGTAACGAGTTCGAATTCATGTTTTCATCATATTAACGAGTTCAAATTAGGGTTTTTCTCTGGTAACGAGTTGTCCTTGGTGGAAAAAAGGTTTTTTCCCTGATAACGAGTTGACATCGCCGGAAATT
>CM044897.1:478639-560573 GCA_024500145.1 Gentiana dahurica var. dahurica
TCATATGAACGAATTTTCATCGTTTATATGAGTTTACAATAGATCTAACGGGAAAACGGTGCCAACCCCAATCCATCTCTTCAACCATAGCAATTTAAAAATTATTAATACATAATAATAAGTAAAATATCACCTACATGCAATTCCACTCCTTTAAATCGTTTAATTATGATTATGACTATACAAATCGTGGAACCTGGCTCTGCTACCACATGAAGGATGCAGGTTCTCAGATCTAAACGAGTTAGATCTATGCGCAGCGGATGGATCACGACTTATATATCAAAACACATAATTAAAGGACTTAAACTACTACAAGGGGGTTAAGTTTATCTTACCAATAGTGGGAAGAGAAGCCAAGATCTTCCAATGTGTTCTCCAAACGGTGGTTGGTGGACACCGATCCTTGGATTTGAAACCTCCTTGATATGCGACAAGAAACAAATTTTTCTCTCTTTATTCTAGTGTGGGGGGGGCGAAATTTTGCCTTGCAATTTCCCTTGGAATAACTCTCCTTTTATAGGAGAGTAAATCCTTGGCCTCCAAATTTCTAATTAATTAAATAAATAATTAAAAAGAAATCACAATAAAGGATAATTCCATTTATAAAAGATTGTGATTAATCAATCAATCAATTACAAATCAATTATCTTTTATTAATTAATTATTTAACAAGTAAATAATTAATCACACAAGAAAATTAATTCTTGCCCTTTTAATAGCTAGGAGGCGCCACACACTAGGGTTTAGGCCCACAGAAAATGTCTTTTCTATGTATTATATTATTCAGCCCAACTAAATAATATTTTGCATATCAATTAATTAGCCCAGCCAATTAATTATCACTGAGGCCCAAAAACAGGAAAAACATCCGAATTACAGGAGCCACATCGGGGACCATGGACCTATAACCAGTAGCTCCAATAATTGATTATTCATCGAATAGAATAAGTACATTAATTATTAATTCCGGGATTACGCCACCATAAACCCGAAACTGAACTCTACCGATTATAGATGTATACTTATACTCAACCCATAGAGTGAATAAGCGTCCATTGATATAATCACTACATACAGATTAACCCTCCATAGACTGTCCATTCTGAGTGGGAAGTCTCCGTGAACCCGACTTAGAATATCTTATCCTTATTTACCATCAACCCCCTAATGATCAATTAGTACACATATCTGACTAGTAGCTAATTAGTCAAATGTGAACTCCCGGGATCGATCACTTTCTTAGGGCTAACAAACAAGGGGACTGTCTCTCTACTTCCCGCAGGAAGGAATGGATTCCATGTCCGTGAAAATCGAACTACTCACTCATCCGGAGATAGTGCCAATGAGAAGTGGCTTGGAACACATATTAAAGTGAACCGTAACTAACACATCAAACACTACCCCGGGACAAGCAGCATCCTGTGATCACCTCGGGATTAAGGTTGATCCATATATGATCATCTAATGATTTAATAAGATTCCTCGATTACGGAATTATACCGAGAAATTCAGATTAAATCGGTCCAGTCCTATATGAATGCCATCATATATAAATGCCCCACGTAGGTACCCTCTACCGACAGTCCGGATAAGACTATCACACCCTAAGGTGTTCTGGGCGCATTATTGGTGTTTTAATCAAGAGACCCTAAACTCTGATTAAGTTCACCACGGACTAACAGTTTAAGCATATCTCCACTAACTCAATCCTCACGTGCATGCCATACACTGAGTTAAGTGGTTACATACAGATATACTTAGGGTTTGCAGCAGTGTATTATTTACAAGCACAAAGCAAGTAATAAGGTGAGATAAAATCTGTCATCCATTACTAAAAACAATTACACAAATTGTCTTTCGGGCACTACACCTAACAATAAGAGATTAGGCATGTTTAGTTGAGTAAGAGTTTGGAAACAATCTCGTGATTTCGTTTTGATTGCATGTTTAGTTTATTTGAAAAGATAAACGAAACCCTAGAATTTGGTTGAAGAAATTTAATTGAACTCGTGAAAAATCACTACTAAAAACTACATCTTTAGATCACCATCTAGTTGGGGGTTGTTGGTTGATGGGTGGATTCGTTGCCTCGCTGTGTTTTCCTTTAATTGGTTTAATCAAATCGTTTGCATAAGTTTAGTTTAAGTTCTAGTTTTTAAACCTTTAAATTTCCTGCAACTTTTCTGCAATTTTCTGTTCTGATCGTAGTCAGACGCTCGTCCGCAATAGCGAACGCCCGTCCGTTAGCTTTAGTTTCCAGACGCTCGTTCATCAAAGTGAACGCTCGTCCATCCTTCTGTTTTCTTATTTTTCAGTTTTTATTCCTGTTTTAGTTTCAATTCTTAGGTTTAGGTTTTAGTTAGTTTCAACCTTAGTTTAGTAAATAATTGTGACATAATTGATATAGATTTATATTTGAATCCGATAAACATTCCACTCCCTTAGGACGACCCGTAAACATCCTATACTACGAACCTTATACTTGGGGTGTTTCGGTTATAAATTGTAAAACTCATTTTTACCGAACAAGTTTTTGGCGCCGTTGCCGGGGAGTCGGTAACGGTTGTCGGATTCTTCGTAGTGCAGCTTTCTGTGTCAAAAGGGCTCGCTTTTAGCACGCAGTAGTATTTTGACCATAACTTTCGGCTCGAGTGTCCGTTTGGAACGCAGGACCCCAATTCGGAAAGCTCGTTCCGACGCCGACGACGTGGTGAACCGCCATAGGCCGTTCAGTGCGTTTTTGAGGTCAAAATCCACTGTTTTCCCCTCCATTTTGGCCCTAGAAGATTTCAACACGTTTTTTTACCGTCCTAGTGCCTTTTCTGTTTTAAATTTTTCGTAGGTAGGTTTCTTTTCTTGTTTCTGTTTCTAGATCCTTTTCTAAATTCGAAAATAAGATATTAATAAAAAAAAATATATATAATAATAATAATAATAATAAAAACCTTTTGAACGAGCGTTCAACAACTTGAACGCCCGTCCACCTCAATTCTGTCCTCTGAACGAACGTTCATTCAATTGAACGAGCGTTCAGTTCTGAACGAACGTCCACTAACACTGGACGCCAGTTCAGTCTGTTCAATCATCACTTCTTTTCTTTCTTCTCTTTTCTTCTCTTTTCTCCCTCTAAACCATCTAATCTTTTCTAAACCTGTTCTAATCAACCCCAAAGGGTTGATTTCTTCCTTTTCCTTTCTTCTGGTTTATGCAAACGAGAAGTAAGAAGGACTTCGATCTTTGATCCTGAGCCTGAACGATCTATCCTTAGAAGAAGGCTTTTCCCTGATTTGGACAAAATGGCGGATCAAGATCCACCAATTCCAAATCCTGATCCCCAAGCTCAGTTAAATTTACTCTTTCAACAAATGCAAGCTCTGCAGCAACAGCAGAATCAGCAAGCTGGCATAAATCAACAACTTCAACAATTCCGCCAAAACCAGCTTAATCAGTTGAACCAGGACCCCTACACTCCATATCTTAATCAAGATTTTCTCGAGGGACATAGACCTATTCGTCCACCTGATATGGGGGAGTAAATTTCGACCTTAAAAATGGAGTAGTTGCACTAGTCCAAAATAGCTCTTTCCATGGCACTGCTCAAGAAGACCCGCACGACTTCTTGTCCACATTCGTACAAATCTGTGAAGCAGGCCATTATCCTGGTGTTGATTCTGAGATCGTAAAGTTGAATCTATTTCCTTTTGCTTTAAAAGGTGAAGCAAGCAGATGGTTTAAGTCGTTAGCACATCATTCCCTCCATACATGGAATGATGTCAAAAGAGCCTTCGCTCTTAAGTGGGTTTCACCAGGCAAGATTATGGAGATGAAACGGAAAATAGCTACGTTTGAACAGATGGAGGATGAGACTGTTGGCAAGGCTTGGGAGAGATTGAATCTCTTGATGAGGAAATGCCCCAATCACGGATATGACAGACATGAGTTGTTGGAACTGTTCTACAGAGGTGTCTCTCAACCTAAAAGAGACTATCTTGACTCCACAGCTCATGGATCTTTCTTAGGGGGAGGTGATGAGACTGCCTATAGAGTGGCTGAGACCATCGCCAAGAACAATATGTGGTCGACTCCTAAGAAGACCAATGTCGTTAAGAAAGAAGCTGCTGGTAATCCTGATACCAAGCTGTTAGTTGCTTAGATGGAATTGATAAGCAAGCAGCTGGCCAATCTTCAGACGCAGCCTTCAGATCTGGGAATGCAGGTAGGAACGGAGATGACGGAAGAAGTAAACTTAATGGATAATCAAAACCAACCCTTCCGAAACTTTAACCAGAATCAGAACTACTCGGGATTTCCACGACAAAACTTCAATCAAGCCAAGTTACCACCTGGCCCTTCAAATTCGAATTCTTTCAACTCGAACTATCAAAGGCCAGTTCAGAACTCCCAAAGGCCTCAAGGTGGCCGGAATCAAATTCAGAACAATAATCATACCACCTCATGTGTCCCTCAACACAAATTCAATGAGCTGGTAGACATGGTGAAGACTCTGTCTACTAGTGTTAAAGCAATTGAGAGACAAGTTGGTCAAATGGCAGACCAGCAAGCAAGCAGACCTCACGGTAAACTTCCGAGTTATACCGAGAGAAATCCGAAAGCCGATGTGAATGTTTGCACTGCCATTACACCTCAGTGGGAGTATGGGCAAGAAGAGGAGTTGAATGAAGTAACGTTGAGAAGTGGTAAACAGGCTGGACCCGGCAAGATGTCGGGACACGAGTAGCCCCTCCTGACGCCATGAGTTCAGGAGGGGGAAAGCAGAAACCACATGCCGAAGAAAGCAACGATGAGGAGCTTAGTGACAATTCTTCGGAGGATGAAAATAATTCTGATGACGAGGAAAGAAAGGAAAGTCAAGGGGCGGTACCCCTGACTAAGAAAAAGGAAGAAAAGTTTGTGAGATGGAAGGATAAGGAGGATGAGGCGATAAAGAATCAGGCCACGACGAATGATAAAGCCCTTCCTTATCCACCGAAGAGCAAGGAGAGAGCCCTCGCCAAAGACAAGCAGTATGATGGGGTGAGGAGGATACTTAGGGACACTAAAGTGAGTATGCCCTTAGCTGAGGTATTGTCTGAAATGCCTAAATGCTCTAAGTATCTTAAAGAATTTTGTGGGAGTAAGAGAAAGCTTCAGGGGATGGCTGAAGAAGTGCTACGCGAGGATTGCGCGATGGTTTCACAGAAAATTGCTGTTAAGCGAGGTGACCCTGGCAGACCTTCAATCTCTTGTGAGATTGAAGTCCATTTATTCGAAAATGTCTTATGTGACTCAGGGGCCTCTATTAATGTGATGCCATTAAACGTATGCAAAAAGCTCGGGTTAGATAAAAGGATGCGGGAACGCCCGATTTCTCTTCAGATGGTAGATAAATCTAGCCGGACTGCAGCCGGTTGTGAAGCTAATGTTCTCCTTCAAGTTGAACATTTAGTCTTCCCTACCGACTGGGTTATTCTAGACTATCCACCTGATAAGGAGATGCCTCTAATTCTAGGCCGAACCTTTTTAGACACTTCTAACGCTCTCATCGACTTCTGCAAAGGACAGATTACTCTTAGAATCGGTGACACATCCGTTACCTTCACACGAGGGACAAGTCCTGAAAGAACCATAACTGATGAAATATCGTTTGTCGAAGCTATTTACGAGGATGAAAAAGATACCTACTCTGAAGAAGCAGAGGAGTTGACAGAGATAGGTGTTTTTGAAGTCATGGACATTGAGGATCCGGCTGACTGCGGACCATCTTCTAATTCATTTCAAGCCGTAGGCATTGACGAGTCATCTTCACTCGCTCACACTGGGCCTGTTATTGAGTTAGAAGCATGGAGATGCCCAGCAACAGACGATGATTTCAAAGAACTGAGTCAGGAAGACTTCATCCCTGGTGAAGAAGAAGCTCTGATGGGTAGTTGGGACGAAGTAGAGTTTTGGAGAGAAGCTACTCATTGGGAAGTAGATGATTGGGAAGAGCTGGCAGAAGAGCTTAAAGATGAAGAGTTAAGAAAAATGATCGATCACAAGAAAAAGGAAGCAAGTGTTGACCGGAGGATTCCGATGGATGATTTGATCCAGTACCTTTGTGGGGTTGAGCCTCGGGAAGATGAGGTGTTCTACTGTCAACCACTTCAAGCTCATAAGGAGAAAGGTGGCCCGTTAAAGTCTAGTATTGAGCAACCACCTACTGATTTAGAGCTCAAACCGCTTCCGAAACACCTTAAGTATATCTTTCTTAAGGATGGAGATAAATTGCCTTTGATCATTTCTTTGAAACTCGACCAAGAGCAAGAAGCACAGCTGATAGAAGTGCTTAAGAAAAACATCCTCGCGTTCGGTTGGCAAGTGGGTGATATCCGAGGGATCAGCCCAGACATATGCATGCATAAAATCCGAACGGAGGAAGGAGCTAAAAGGTAAGACAACCTCAGCGAAGGCTGAATCCGCATATGCAGGAGGTTGTCAAGAAGGAGGTTATAAAGTGGCTTGACATGGGAATCATCTACGCAATCGCCGATAGCGAGTGGGTCAGCCCTACTCAAGTTGTGCCAAAGAAGGGCGGTATTACGGTTGAAAAGAATGAAAAAGGGGAGGAAGTTGCCCTACGTCTCGTGACTGGCTACAGAGAAACAACCTAATTTGTACTTGTGAATATGATGAAAACATGAATTCGAACTCGTTACCAACGATAAAACACAAATTTCTACTCATTATAAAGGGAAAACACCAATTTCCGGCGATGTCAACTCGTTATCTGGGAAAAAACCTTTTTTCTGCAAGGACAAATTGTTACCAGAGCAAAACACAAATTTGAACTCGTTAATAAGAAGAAAACATGAATTCGAACTCGTTACCAAAGAAAAAACACAAATTTCTATTCGTTATAAAGGGAAAAACACAAATCTCCGGCGATGTCAACTCGTTATCAGGGAAAAAGCCTTTTTTCCAGCAAGGACAACTCGTTACCAGAAAAAACACAAATTTGAACTCGTTAATATGATGAAAACATGAATTCGAACTCGTTACCAAAGATAAAACACAAATTTCTACTCATTATAAATGGAAAACACCAATTTCCGGCGATGTCAACTCGTTATCAGGGAAAAAAACCTTTTTTTCTTCAAGGACAAATCGTTACCAGAGTAAAACACAAATTTGAACTCGTTAATATGAAGAAAACATGAATTCGAACTCGTTACCAAAGAAAAAACACAAATTTCTACTCGTTATAAAGGGAAAACACAAATTTCCGGCGATGTCAACTCGTTATCAGGGAAAAAGCCTTTTTTCCAGCAAGGACAACTCGTTACCTGAGAAAAACACAAATTTGAACTCGTTAATATGATGAAAACATGAATTCAAACTCCTTACCAAAGATAAAACACAAATTTCTACTCGTTATAAAGGGAAAACACAAATTTCCGGTGATGTCAACTCGTTATCAAGGAAAAAACCTTTTTTCCATCAAGGACAACTCGTTACCAGAGAAAAACACAAATTTGAACTCGTTAATATGATGAAAACATGAATTCGAACTCGTTACCATAGATAAAACACAAATTTCTACTCATTATAAAGGGAAAACACCAATTTCCGGCGATGTCAACTCGTTATCAGGGAAAAAACCTTTTTTTCTTCAAGGACAAATCGTTACCAGAGCAAAACACAAATTTGAACTCGTTAATAAGAAGAAAACATGAATTAGAACTCGTTACCAAAGTAAAAACTCAAACCTCTACTCGTTATAAAGGGAAAACACAAATTTCCGGCAATGTCAACTCGTTATCAGGGAAAAAGCCTTTTTTCCAGCAAGGACAACTCGTTACCATATAAAAACACAAATTTGAACTCGTTAATATGATGAAAACATGAATTCGAACTCGTTACCAGAGATAAAACACAATTTTCTACTCATTATAAAGGGAAAACACCAATTTCCGTCGATGTCAACTCGTTATCAGGGAAAAAACCTTTTTTTCTACAAGGACAAATCATTACCAGAGTAGAACACAAATTTGAACTCGTTAATATGAAGAAAACATGAATTCGAACTCGTTACCAAAGAAAAAACACAAATTTCTACTCGTTATAAAGGGAAAAACACAAATTTCCGGCGATGTCAACTCGTTATCTGGGAAAAAGCCTTTTTCCAGCAAGGACACCTCGTTACCAGAGAAAAAAACTAATTTGAACTCATTAATATGATGAAAACATGAATTCGAACTCGTTACCAAAGATAAAACAAAATTTTCTAATCATTATAAAGGGAAAACACCAATTTCCGGCGATGTCAACTCGTTATCTGGGAAAAACCCTTTTTTCTGCAAGGAAAAATCATTACCAGAGTAAAACACAAATTTGAACTCGTTAATAAGAAAAAAACATGAATTCGAACTCGTTACCAAAGTAAAAACTGAAACCTCTACTCGTTATAAAGGGAAAACACAAATTTCCGGCAATGTCAACTCGTTATCAGGGAAAAAGCCTTTTTTCCAGCAAGGACAACTCGTTATCATATAAAAACACAAATTTGAACTCGTTAATATAATGAAAACATGATTTCGAACTCATTACCAAAGATAAAACACAAATTTCTACTCATTATAAAGGGAAAACACCAATTTCCGGTGATGTCAACTCGTTATCAGGGAAAAAACCTTTTTTTCTGCATGGACAAATCGTTACCAGAGTAAAACTCAAATTTCAACTCGTTAATAAGAAGAAAACATGAATTCAAACTCCTTACCAAAGATAAAACACAAATTTTTACTCGTTATAAAGGGAAAACACAAATTTCCGGTGATGTCAACTCGTTATCAAGGTAAAAACCTTTTTTCCATCAAGGACAACTCATTACCAGAGAAGAACCCAAATTTGAACTCGTTAATAAGATGAAAACATGAATTCGAACTCGTTACCATAGATAAAACACAAATTTCTACTCATTATAAAGGGAAAACACCAATTTCCGGCGATGTCAACTCGTTATCAGGGAAAAAACCTTTTTTTCTTTAAGGACAAATCGTTACCAGAGCAAAACACAAATTTGAACTTGTTAATAAGAAGAAAACATGAATTAGAACTCGTTACCAAAGAAAAAACACAAATTTCTACTCGTTTTAAAGGGAAAACACAAATTTACGGCGATGTCACCTCGTTATCAGGGAAAAAGCCTTTTTTCCAGCAAGGGCAACTCGTTACCATATAAAAACTCAAATTTGAACTCGTTAATATGATGAAAACATGAATTAGAACTCGTTACCAAAGATAAAACACAAATTTCTACTCATTATAAAGGGAAAACACCAATTTCCAGCGATGTCAACTCGTTATCAGGGAAAAAACCTTTTTTCTGCATGGACAAATTGTTACCAGAGTAAAACACAAATTTGAACTCGTTAATAAGAAGAAAACATGAATTCGAACTCGTTACCAAAGAAAAAACACAAATTTCTACTCGTTATAAAGGGAAAAACACAAATTTCCGGCGATGTCAACTCGTTATCCGGGAAAAAGCCTTTTTTCCAGCAAGGACAACTCGTTACCAGAGAAAAACACTAATTTGAACTCATTAATATGATGAAAACATGAATTCGAACTCGTTACCAAAGATAAAACACAAATTTCTAATCATTATAAAGGGAAAACACCATTTTCCGGCGAAGTCAACTCGTTATCAGTGAAAAAAACCTTTTTTTCTTCAAGGACAAATCGTTACCAGAGCAAAACACAAATTTGAACTCGTTAAGAAGAAGAAAACATGAATTCGAACTCGTTACCAAAGATAAAAACACAAATTTCTACTCGTTATAAAGGGAAAAACACAAATTTCCGGCGATGTCAACTCGTTATCAGGGAAAAAAGCCTTTTTTCCAGCAAGGACAACTCGTTATCATATAAAAACACAAATTTCAACTCGTTATTATGATGAAAACATGAATTCGAACCCGTTACCAAAGATGAAACACAAATTTCTACTCATTATAAAGGGAAAACACCAATTTCCGGGATGTCAACTCGTTATCAAGGAAAAAACCTTTTTTCTGCATGGACAAATCGTTACCTGAGTAAAACACAAATTTGAACTCGTTAATAAGAAGAAAACATGAATTCGAACTCGTTACCAAAGAAAAACACAAATTTCTACTCGTTATAAAGTGAAAAACACAAATTTCCGGCGATGTCAACTCGTTATCAGGGAAAAAGCCTTTTTTCCAGCAAGGACAACTCGTTACCAGAGAAAACCCATAATTTGAACTCGTTAATATGATGAAAACATGAATTCGAACTCGTTACCAAAGATAAAACACAAATTTCTACTCATTATAAAGGGAAAACACCAATTTCCGGCGATGTCAACTCGTTATCCGGGAAAAAACCTTTTTTCTGCAAGGACAAATCGTTACTAGAGTAAAACACAAATTTGAACTCGTTAATAAGAAGAAAACATGAATTCGAACTCGTTACCAAAGAAAAAACACAAATTTCTACTCGTTATAAAGGGAAAAACACAAATTTCCGGCGATGTCAACTCGTTATCAGGGAAAAAGCCTTTTTTCTAGCAATGACAACTCGTTACCATATAAGAACACAAATTTGAACTCGTTAATATGATGAAACCATGAATTCAAACTCGTTACCAAAGATAAAACACAAATTTCTACTCATTATAAAGGGAAAACACCAATTTCCGGCGATGTCAACTCGTTATCAGGGAAAAAAACCTTTTTTTCTTCAAGGAAAAATTGTTACCGGAGTAAAACACAAATTTGAACTCGTTAATAAGAAGAAAACATGAATTCAAACTCGTTACCAAAGGAAAAACTCAAATTTCTACTCGTTATAAAGGGAAAACACAAATTTACGGTGATGTCAACTCATTATCAGGGAAAGAGCCTTTTTTCCAGCAAGGACAACTCATTACCAGAGAAAAACACAAATTTGAACTCGTTAATATGATGAAAACATGAATTCAAACTCCTTACCAAAGATAAAACACAAATTTCTACTCGTTATAAAGGGAAAACACAAATTTCCGGTGGTGTCAACTCGTTATCAAGGTAAAAACCTTTTTTCCAGCAAGGACAACTCGTTACCAGAGAAAAACCCAAATTTTAACTGGTTAATATGATGAAAACATGAATTCGAACTCGTTAACATAGATAAAACACAAATTTCTACTCATTATAAAGGGAAAACACCAATTTCCGGTGATGTCAACTCGTTATCAAGGAAAAAACCTTTTTTTCTTTAAGGACAAATCGTTACCAGAACAAAACACAAATTTGAACTCGTTAATAAGAAGAAAACATGAATTCGAACTCGTTACCAAAGAAAAAACACAAATTTCTACTCGTTATAAAGGGAAAACGCAAATTTACGGCGATGTCAACTCGTTATCAGGGAAAAAGCCTTTTTTCCAGCAAGGACACCTTGTTACCTGAGTAAAACACAAATTTGAACTCGTTAATAAGAAGAAAACATGAATTCAAACTCGTTACCAAAGAAAAAACACAAATTTCTACTCGTTATAAAGGGAAACACAAATTTCCGGTGATGTCAACTCGTTATCAAGGTAAAAACCTTTTTTCTGCAAGGACAACTCGTTACCAGAGAAAAACACAAATTTGAACTCGTTAATAAGATGAAAACATGAATTCGAACTCGTTACCAAAGTAAAAACTCAAATCTCTACTCGTTATAAAGGGAAAACACAAATTTCCGGCAATGTCAACTCGTTATCAGGGAAAAAGCCTTTTTTCCAGCAAGGACAACTCGTTACCATATAAAAACTCAAATTTGAACTCGTTAATATGATGAAAACATGAATTCGAACTCGTTACCAAAGATAAAACACAAATTTCTTCTCATTATAAAAGGAAAACACCAATTTCCGGCGATGTCAACTCGTTATCAGGGAAAAACCTTTTTTTCTGCATGGACAAATCGTTACCAGACTAAAACACAAATTTGAACTCGTTAATAAGAAGAAAACATGAATTCGAACTCGTTACCAAAGAAAAAACACAAATTTCTACTCGTTATAAAGGGAAAAACACAAATTTCCGGCGATGTCAACTCGTTATCAGGGAAAAAGCCTTTTTTCCAACAAGGACAACTCGTTACCAGAGAAAACACTAATTTGAACTCGTTAATATGATGAAAACATGAATTCGAACTCGTTACCAAAGATAAAACACAAATTTCTACTCATTATAAAGGGAAAACACCAATTTCAGGCGATGTCAACTCGTTATCGGGAAAAAACCTTTTTTCTGCATGGAAAAATCGTTACCAGAGTAAAACACAAATTTGAACTCGTTAATAAGAAGAAAACATGAATTCGAACTCGTTACCAAAGTAAAAACTCAAACCTCTACTCGTTATAAAGGGAAAACACAAATTTCCGGCAATGTCAACTCGTTATCAGGGGAAAAGCCTTTTTTCCAGCAAGGACAACTCGTTACCATATAAAAACACAAATTTGAACTCGTTAATATGATGAAAACATGAGTTCGAACTCGTTACCAAAGATAAAACACAAATTTCTACTCATTATAAAGGGAAAACACCAATTTCCGGCGATGTCAACTCGTTATCAGGGAAAAAAACCTTTTTTTCTGCATGGACAAATCGTTACCAGAGTAAAACACAAATTTGAACTCATTAATAAGAAGAAAACATGAATTCGAACTCGTTACCAAAGAAAAAACACAAATTTCTACTTGTTAGGAACATTTTATTATGTTTTGATGATGGCCATACTAGCTGTTATAGCAAGCCTGAAATAAGTTAGAATTCTCTGTATAAGTCTTTACTTAGAGTCTGACATGTTGTATAAGTTGAGTCAGACAAGTATTGTACTAGTTGGTAGGACGGCAAAGCAAAAACAGATATTCGGCAGAGTGAAGCCAGCCAAGCACCAGCAGAGAAGCAATGCAGACATTAAAGGTCTGACTTGTAACCAAGGAAGTCTGTGATGACCTTGGACAAGTCTAAGTTATACTACAAGCGATGTACATTAATATTCAAATATGGTGTACACTGATCTCACCCCAATCAAAGATCAGTGAAGTACAAAGATTCTCCTCAAATAGAAACAAAGAAGAAAACAGTGAATCGGCAAAGCAGACTCACTTTCGGCTGAGTAAAGACGAAACGGTGAAGGAAAAGCTAAAACGGCTAAGTCAGAAGGATCACTCGACCGTTCTAAAAACTGCGAAGTAACACTTACCAGATCAGATTTAGTATACGTTGAAGATTCAGAAGATCATGCATTAAATGCACAATCAATAGAGGATCAATCAAGGACGGATTTTCTGCTATACGTTTGAAGAAAGAATCCGATCACTGAAATCAAGGAGAATGCAATTAAGGGGGAATCAAGAATAAAATCAAGGATTATTCCCTCATTAATATAGCCAATTGAAGGAATTTCAAAATCAAGGTTATTCAAGGCTATAAATAGAAGGCATTGACAGACAAGAAAATAACGGAAAAACAGAAAAGAAAAATCAAGTGAAAACTCTGTCAATTTGAAAAGCCTTCTCTCTGAATTTACAAGGAAATATCTAGTGATCAACTCAGATATCAGAGCTACAAAGTCATACTTGGGGCTGAGATTGATCAACCAAGTGTGTGAATCACATTCACATCAAACTGAAGCAACTGAATCAGAGGCAATCTGAGAAAGAGTTGAATCTGTGATAGCTGTTGAAGGATTTTGATCTCAAGGAGCAGCAAGGAAGACTGAATCACTGAAGCTGTTGCAGTCAAGGAGTGATAGTCTTGTAGATTGTGAAGATTGGGAAGCCAAGGACAATCATACTATTGTATCTATGAAAACAATACTGAATTCCTCCGATCATCACAGGAGAAGAGTGGATTAAGGGATTACACCACCCTGAACCACTATAAGCCTTGTGTCAATTTAATTTCTGCAATTTACTTTACAGCATTCATTTAATTTGCCTACATCATAACTTATATCTGTGATTGTCTAAACTGATTTGAAAACAACATAGTAAGAAGGGACTTATCCGCTGCCCAAAAGCTTTTAAATAAAAGAAAAGTTTTTGAAACTCCACTATAGTCATTCACCCCCCTGACTATAGTTTCACCCTTCTCTGGGACCAACAATTGGTATCGGAGCAGTGTTCCTAGTATCAGAACCTGTTCAGATCTAATTTCTGGTAACAAGGAGATCACATATTTTCAAAGTAGTTTTCAAATCTGAGTTTTCTATACGCTTACATTTATATCTTCATTTTCACTGATGGATTCCTCAAACTTCTTGTCAAAAGTACCTGTTTTTAATGTTAATAATTTTGATGAATATAAAATAAGAATGCTATCTCATCTTGCAGCAACTCATGAAGAGATGCTGGATGTAATTAATGATGGACCAATCACAATCACTATTGTGGTAGGCACATGAGCAGATCAAGGAAAGGAAATTGACAAACCTAAAAAGGATTGGACCAAGGATGACAGGAGAAGAGCAAATCTGGACTTTGTTGCAAAAGACATGATCTTGAAGATCCTAGATAGCAACATGTTCATGAGAATCAAAGACTGCAAAACAGCAAAGGAGATGTGGGACAAGCTATCATTGATAAATGAAGGATCTGAAGCAATTAAAGAAAACAAATTATCTGTTGCAAAACAGAAATTTGAGAACTTTAAAATGAAGGTTGGTGAATCCATTGATCAAATGGACAACAGATTCTCAAGCATCATCAGTGAATTACAACAGCTTGGACACATATATCCCCAGAAAGAAGTATGCTTGAAGATCTTGAGAGGACTACCTGAAAGATGGAAGATCATAACATCAGTAATCAGATGAACAACAAATCTTGCAAGCACTGACACTCTGACACTGATGTCCCAATTAAAAGCTCATGAATTCGAATTGAACGGTGAAGATGGTGCTCCGGCAGAGACACACAAAATTACTGCATTAGCTGCACCCCAGAAAAGTAACTTTGCCGAATGCATCAGCAAAGAGACACGTGAACTACAAGAACAGGTAGCTTTATTAGTTAAACGCTTTGACAGGTTTAGCAGAAAGAATCCCTTCAAAGGGAATTCATCATCAAACAAGAGGTCAAGCTCAAACAAAGATAAGAAGAAGAAAGATGATGAATACAGATGCTTCAACTGCAACAAGAAAGGTCACTTCAAGGCTGATTGTCCTGAAGAAAATGACAAAGATGATGAAAAGAAGAAGTACAAAGCATCTGAAAAGAGAAAAAGCAAGAAGGCTCTCAAGGCAGAATCCAGCAGTGAAAAGAATGAAGAATTATCTGATAATGATTCAGATGATAGTGATGAAGAAGACAGCTCAGAAAATGAAAAAGCATGCCTATGCCTCATGACCAAAGAATTGGATGAAGATAAAAGTGATAGCTCAGACAATGAGGAAACAAGCCTATGTTTAATGACTAAAGAATCAGATGAAACTGAGGTAACATCTAGTTCATGTTCCTCATCAAATGCATCCTCATCTAACACTGAACAATCTTCTAGTCTCCCATTAGATACAGCAGACCTAGTCCAAAATCTCATGACTAAATTTGATGAAATTGAAAAGAATCATGAAATTCTGGAAAAGGAATGCAATGATCTAAGAAAAGAGAATAAGAGATTAAAGAAAGAACTGGATAAAGCAAAAGCTGAATTAACTAGTAAGGAGACCTACTTAAATGATCAACAAAAAGCAGATGATCATACATCTGTTATTAACAGATCAGTTAAGAAAATCTCCTCACCAGTAAAGGTAACCATTGCACCACTAAAAGCACCAGCTTACAAACCCTCAAAAAGGTTTGGATCCAGATCTGGTCTTGGCTACAACAGTCAGGATGAAAGTAGGAATAATGGTCAACACAATTCTAAATTCAGGACCATTAATGGATCAAAATTTAGAAAGGGACAGACCATAGTTCCAACAGATCATCCTGTTCCGGTGAAGTCAAAACCTAGTTGTCACGGATTTTATCTAACGAAACAAACAAGTAATAAAATTTATAAATCCAGTATTCCCCAAGTGTAGGGATCGTAGCATAACGATTAATACCGGAGTCGATCACAGGGAATCGGGGTATCTAGTTCATTAATTTTCCTAAGGTTGTTACTACTAAAACGAAACTGAAAACGAAAAGAAAACTGGACAGAGGATTGTCAGTCCAAAGCCAGGAAAGATAATTGCGAACATAAATTTAAACTACAAACAACTATGAAATTATGAAGATGATCATGGTGTTTAAACAATGAACAAACAATAATCCACCGTCCCGCAACCCTCTATTTCCTCTCTAAAGTATCTTGTGATGATTTAATTAAGGTTGTGGTTCACCTATCAAACGTATGAATTTCTACTCTCGTAGATAATTCGCCTATCAATCTCTCATCTCTCGATATATAAGATTGACGCTATCAAAGCAAGGTGTAAGATCTCTCAATCTAGCAACCTAGAAATCTAATCTATCAACTCTCGTTATGTCAAGATTAAAAATCTCATCTTTCCTATGGTGATCTAGGGTTTACACCGACTCTCGTCATACGGTAAACATCAATAAGCAATACATCTCTCAATATCGATTGCATAACAAATAATCATGGAAAAGATACAAATTTGAATTAAAATCACAAAATAAACTCAGATTGGAAATAGAAAAACCTGATGGAAAAGATTCAAATCGTTTGAACATGTTCAGCCCCAAGCGTTGAGCATAAAGTAGTAGCAAAACGAAATAAAAAGCAAGAAAAATCGCAACCCCAGCCTCCCCTAAGGGGGCTGGGGCCACCTAGGGTTTTCTCCTAATGATTATGTATCAGTAGGTCTCAATAATGTATGAAAATCTGATGTGATTAGGGTTGGGACGATGCGGCTATATATAGAATACTAAGTCGGCCGTGGACGCCCATCCAAGGATTCTGGATGCCAGTCTGGATGCTTTGGACGCTAGGGCAGACGCTCGTCCATACAACGTCCAAACTCTCTGTTCTGATTTCTTCGCCTAGACGCCAGTCCACTTTTTTGGACGCCAGTCCAGCCTGGACGCTAGTTCAATCCCTTAATCTTCCAAATTCATCTTGGTCTTCATTCCAACTTCATCTCTATCTCTTTCCTTCCATACAAATCATCACTTGAACATCTTTTAAGCTCCTTTCACCTCATGCAAGCGTACCTACATCACGATAAAAACATGCAAAATGTAACATCTTACATCTAAAGATATTTATCCAATAAAATCACATAATTAGCTCGATTTTGCACTTTAATACTTCTAAAACTCATTTGCTTAATATTTCAATATAAAACTCGATTTCTATGAAAAACATCCGAATATGGAGAGAATTGTTACAAAATATATCCTTATAAAACGTATAAAATCACCCTTAACAACTCTTCCACACTTAAACCTTGCTCGTCCCGAGCAAGACAAAACAAGATAAAGGCTCAAGAAAAGATAGACATCTCAGCACATATAACACATATTCAATAACTTAGAGGTTCACCACTGTGTGTGTGCAAAGCCATAGAAAACTTCCACTAAATCCAAACTTGAGAAACTCAAAGCAAAACTAGCTAATACCCCCTCGTAGACTAGCAATAAATGACACTCATAAGATGTACCCTACAAACGTGACATACCCCGAGAAGGATGATCGATTATATCTAGGGCCTTTCTGAAATACTCAGAGGATAATCCCTACAGCATATCTATCAGTTTATACTGGGGATAAGATAGACGATAACTTAGTCTTTCATTCATTCAATTCATACCAATTCTTTATTCAAGTTGATTTAATCATTTCACTTTAAAACACACATCAGAATGAGCTATTGCCCTGTCATAGCAGAATAGGATATTCGAGATATACCCTACCTTACTCCAATCATAAGGCAGCTTTTTCTAACTGTCGTGAGCTTTTAGTCATCATAGTGGTATAGGACATACGTGGTATACCCTATCGCACTCAAATCATCGACTAGCTTTCGACACACCCAATAATTCTTCATATTTTTCAACTTTTTCATTTGACAATAAGTTACGTGTTACTTATCACATTCAAACCTTAGATATTCACAGTATAACATACTTCGGATCTAAATACAAACTATCATAAATCTCAAGATGCGTACGTAGCACTAAGCACATGACTTATAAGAAAATCAAAAAATCACTCGTCGAAAAAAGGGTATAACTTTATAAATTAGCTCATCATTCACTATGGCTCGTGAAAAATAGATCTCAGGTGAAACAACTAACTTATCAAACATATGATATATAGCTTGGATGACTATAAAAATAACGAACATTGCATTGAATTGCCTACTCGGGACAAAACAAAAACAAAAATGTCGAGAAATTTTGAAAATTCTAGCTCATTTTGCATAGAAACATAACGAATGTAAGCAAATGTATAGGTACATATCAAATCATTCCCCTCCCCCACACTTAAAGATCAACATGTCCTCATGTTGTGCTTAATGAAAGAAGAGATAAAAGACTTAGCTGATTTAAATCGATACTCAAATCGTTGGTCAGGCCGGAGCCTACATAGTGACACTTAGAACTCGTAACCGTACAATGTAGTTCGACAAAACCGCTTGAAATACACCTGCACGACTTGACAAACACGGAAACATCTCAGGGGAAAACGGGGGAAGTATACCAAAATGAAAAGAGATAGCAAAATCGAGTAATAGCAAAAGATAAAACAGTCAATACATCCAAAAGTTGAAACATAGTAAAAATGAAGGTACGGATGCCTTATGGCTTACATGATCCAGTCGGAAAAATAAACAGTAGCAATATCAAAAATACAACGAATCACGTAACGAAATGTAGCAAAATATACAAGCACAGTATCTAGGGCAAATCAAAATGGAAGATAGACAAATAAAATCATGACTGCCCCGGAGCCGTAGAATCATCCGCCGGAGGTACATCACCCGCAGGGGCATCCTGCTGCTCCTCATCCGAAGAAGACTCAGATTCCCCCAAAACATCCAATAGCCTGCTCGATCTCATCAGAATAAAGATAATCAATGACGCTCAGATCGAAGACTCTGGCGTCTCACGGCTGCCGGCCCTCACTGATGCACCGCAAAATGGTCAAGATGTTGTTCTGAGACGTCCTTATATCCTCCATCCAGTTCCGTACACTGTTGGCCATACTCAACCTCATCCGGACTGAGGGAGATAAAGTAGGAAGGGAGGATGGGCGAGGCGGTGCTGAAGATGAACCGGGCTCCTGTGGCACTGTAGCCTCAGTCTCAGCCTGATCGGTAGGCTTCACCTTCTCCCGTTGCAAGAACCTTGGATTCTTCGGTTTATGATCGGTCTTGTACTCGGGAACTTGAGCATCCTGACAAAGACTGTGGATCAAATGTGGACATATCAAGCATCTAGTATACACTTTCTGATTCATGGCTATCTCGTCGAAAATCGCTTGTCCTACATCAACATTGATCTTGAAGGTCAATGCATATAGCATCCCAAGGTCACCAATGTGGAAGTGAGTCAGGTTATTCTTAGGTAACAACCTGTTCTAGATAAACCGACATTGGACCTTCCAATCTTCTGTCCAACTAGTAGTGACCAACTCCTTCCTATCTCCACCCGGCCTAAGTGTCCACGGTACCTCCGGGCATACCAACAACCGTAACTCCTCCAACGGATCCTCACCGGCATCCTGTTTAGCTTTAATCGCCTCCTTATAGTCCAACCCCGCAAAAGGTGCCAAGGCATACTTCTCGTTAATAACCTTGGGTGTAAATGGCACCTTTACTCCCCGAACCGTCACAACTCCGGTTGCCAAATCCATCTCCGAGCAATTGGCATAAAATTCACGGACTAACGTAGCATTAACCGGGGTCCTCGGGGTTACCATCAAAGCTCCCCACTTCCTATCCCTCAATAACTTCGCAAATAAATGATCAACTTGAGGCTCAAGGACAGCTCGCTCGATCAACATCGTCCTCGTTAGATAATGCTTATTATAGACCTCCATCGCCTTAGGGTTGATGAATCTACGAGCAAAGGGAATAGGGATAGCGGGTCTCACTCTCTGTTTAGCCGGCTCAGCTCCGTCAGTTGCTTCCTCAGCTCCACCCCTCGGTTCATTTGCATCTCTCGCACCTCGAGTCTCTGACACCCTAGCCATCTTGCTCACTAAGGGCTCATCATCAGTGTCAGAACCCGACTCAGACTCGTCTCGCAAAGGAAACCTAGATTGACCTCTAGGAGGATTCTGACGCTCCCCAATACGAATACCTTGGTTGGGATTGACTAAAGTGGGGTCCACACCCTTCTTCTTCTTAGCAGGTTCCGTAGCTACCCCCTTACCATGCCGTTTTACTACCGCTTTACGCACCATCTTACTAAGACTAAACAACCATCAATCCCAAAATCAAACAAAACCACCCGTTTATCGTCCAAACGGGATTTTCCAAACAAAACAACATCAAACCAACATCAAAACCACAATGCAATCCATCACACACCATCCAATACCACCCCAGATCATCAACGAAGCAAGACAAAGAAACAAAACAAGAAAAAAAAAAACAATAAGGTGAAATCCATGTGAAAAAGTCGAGTCGAAAAATCGAACTCAAGAAAATCGTGAATTAATCCCAGAAAAGTGCATGGATTCTTACCAAGTACGATGATAGGACGATGATAATGGTGATTTGCAGCCCTAACAATGCACGAACGACCGAAAGTTTGAATTTTTCTCCCAAGAAAACCGCACAAGCTAGGTTGTTGATTCGAAACAACGGTTGTATGTTGGTGGATTGTGTTTGAAAAATCAAAAAGAGGGGATCGAGAGCTGTTTGTGGCACTTTGAATCGCTCAATTTGGTTTAGAAACGAGGATTTTAGGGTAAGAGGAGGCAAAAAGTCGGTGTATGCAATTTAAATTTTTCGATTCGAATAAAAAAAATGGAAGCAGGGGGTATATATAGACGCAGGTCTAAACGGGCGTCCATGATCATTGACGGGCGTTCAGCTGGGGATCAAATGAACTGGACGGGCGTCCATATAAACAGACGCTCGTCCAGATGGCCAAATCACGTACAGAGTTGAAGGGAGTTTATCAGACGGGCGTCCAAGAATTTTGGACGCTCGTTCAACAATTGTGCATGGCGGACGGGCGTCCAAGGCAGAAAAAATAAATGCAAAAATTATAAAATTGCATACAATTTTAATTCACACTTGCGTTTTCTCATTAAACTTAAACAAAACTACAAAAATACAAATGGAAATCAACGGAGTACATAAAATCACTAGAAAACAAGTAAAAACAAATAGAAAACAATGGGTTGCCTCCCACCAAGCGCTTTTGTTTTACGTCGTTTGCTCGACGAAACAACTTAAGAACGCTAGTCATCGTAAATTTTTGACCAATCTATCACCCGGATAAGACGGCGGAGCATGTCAATTGCCGGAGGGAAATCGTACTCATCCTGCACACCCCAGTCCTCACCAGCTACATCAACACCTCGAAAATGTTCAGCTTGCAGCACTAGCGCTAAATCTGTCAGCATCGGATCATTGAGGATTGTGTACGGACGTCCTAGAGCCTCCTGTAACTCCTCAGTAGTGAAGTCTCCACCTCCCGAACAGTGGGGAACAATAAGAACATAGGTGACAGTCTTGACGCGGGTACTAATATCAAAGTCTACGTGCAACACTATAGTCCCTCCCGGTCCGTCATCTACAGTGATATGTGGGATCCTCCTAAGGAAAGGTACCTCTTCTGGTAAAACTCCGAAATCCATATCTAGAAAGTACAACTAACTGACAGACATAAACAAAAGCAAAACTTAGTAAGCTAAACTCAAATACTAAAACTTAAATACTAAAACTACAAAAGCAAAACAAAAACAACTAATATAACGATATCTAGGTTGCCTCCTAGTGGCGCTTTTGGTTAATGTCGTTAGCTCGACACCGTTTAAGCTCAGCCTGGATCAGGCCATTTGACTTTTCTGCCAGCCACTACCTCGTCTAGACTTTGATTAGCAGTTTGGCTGCAGAAACAGCACTCTACACATGGGGTAAAACCTTTAATAGCTTTCCAAACATGCTTAAACTTCCCCATGGTTGACTTCTTCATTCTCTGAGCCTTCTGATGGCGTTTCAGCTGACGCTCCCTCTCATACTCTTCCATATCCCAACTACCTGCTAGAACTTCTTCAGATTGACCACTACCGCCATCCTCTGAAAACAGGTCGGGTGAAAACTCATCGAATTCTTCAACTTTTTTATCACCACACCCGAGGATATGGAGGAAACAGACAATCAAAGGCTTCTCCTTAGGTTCACCTATGTAGAGCTTACACCTTTGACCATTCACTCGAAACGGTTGGTCACCATAACCTCGTAGTTCTAGAACGCCTCCAGGAATAATTTGGAGAATCTCAAAGGGACCGGACCATCGTGTCCTCGGCTTACCAGGGAACAAATGTAGCCTGGAATTATATAATAAAACTTGTTCCCCTACATGGAATTCTCTTTTCTTAATTTTTGCGTCATGGAGGAGTTTCATCTTATCTTTGCTAATCCTGGCGCTTTCGTAGGCCTGGAGTCTGAATTCATCCAACTCATGCAACTGCTGCAGTCGGTGCTTACCACAAGATTGGGAATCAAAGTTCAGAAACTTTGTAGCCCAATAAGCTCTATGCTCTAACTCGACTGGCAAATGACATGGCTTACCATAAACCATTTGATAGGGTGATGTACCCATGGGGGTCTTATAGGCGGTTCTGTATGCCCATAGTACATCATCCAATTTCAAACTCCAGTCCTTTCTATGACTGTTAACCGTTTTCTCCAGGATCTTCTTTAAACTTTGGTTGCTTCTTTAAACCTGACCACTAGTCATAGGATGATATGGTGTGCCTGTCTTATGACGAACACCATACTTCTCAAGAACTTTCTCTAGGGGTCTGTTGCAGAAGTGCGTCCCTTCATCACTGATCAAGGCACGTGGACATCCAAACCTCACGAAGATGTTCTTCTTTAAGAATTTCATGACCGTTTTATGATCATTGTGAGGAGTGGCTTGAACCTCCACCCATTTGGACACGTAATCTACGCAGACTAAGATGTATTTGTTACCACAAGATGATGGGAATGGTCCCATAAATCGATACCCTATACATCAAAGACTTCGCATTCTAGGATGGGTTTCAAAGGCATGTCAAAACGTCTTGTCAGAGTACCGGTTCTTTGGCACCTATCACAAGCTTTACAGAAAGCTTCTGTGTCCTTAAAGATCATAGGCCAATAGAAACCGGATTGGAAGATCTTAGCAACGGTTTTCCACGGGCCGAAGTGACCTCCAGTGGGTCCACTGTGGCACTGCTCAATAATATCACGCTGCTCAGATTCTGGAACACATCTTCTAAGCAGACCATCTTTACATATCTTAAAAAGATAAGGTTCATCCCAAACGAAAGATTTCAAATCAGAGAAGAACTTTTTCTTCTCCTGATAGGACAATTCTGGATCGAGATATCGGGCATGAAGGTAATTGACAATGGAAGAATACCATGGAACATCGGGAGGACAACCGTCAATAAGAATAATGTTCTCCAGAGGAAAGTAAAGATCTATATCATCTGGATCATCCTTTTCCTCACTTAGCATTCTCGAAACGTGATCAGCCACTACGTTTTCACTGCCCTTCTTGTCTTTAATTTGAACGTCAAACTCTTGTAGGGTCAGTATCCAACGCAGTAGGCGCGGTTTAGCCTCTTTCTTAGTCATCAGATACCGCAAAGCAGCGTGATCAGTCCACACAATCACTTGAGCTCCTAACAAGTAACTGCAAAACTTGTCCATAGCAAAAACTACGGCCAATAATTCCTTTTCGGTAGTAGTATAGTTAACTTGAGAAGGATTCAATGTGTGACTGGCGTAATAGATTGGCTGGAATTTTCCTTTGATTCTTTGTCCTAGAACAGCACCAACTGCATAGTTAGATGCGTCGCACATAAGCTCAAAAGGTAGGTTCCAGTCAGGCGATATAAGAATTAGAGCGGAGATTAAACGGTCCTTAAGCTCCTCAAACGCTTGCTTGCAGCTCTCATCAAAATTGAACTCAACGTCTTCCTTAAGTAAAGTAGACAGGGGCTTGGCTATCTTGGAGAAGTCTTGAATGAATCTTCTATAGAAACCGACATGTCCAAGAAAACCTCTCACTTCACGCACATTCTTGGGATAACTCATCTTCTCGATAGCTTCTACTTTTGCCCTGTCAACTTCTATACATTTGGCTGAGATTTTGTGGCCAAGAACTATTCCCTCATCAACCATAAAATGGCATTTTTCCCAATTGAGCACTAAGTTCTTTTCCACGCATCTAGATAACACTTGGTCAAGGTTGTCAAGACAATCATCAAATGACTGACCAAAGACCGAAAAATCGTCCATAAAGATTTCCATACACTTTTCTACTAGCCCGTCAAAGATAGCCAGCATACATCGTTGAAATGTAGCTGGGGCATTGCAGAGACCAAATGGCATTTGCCTGTAAGCGAATGTACCATAAGGGCAGGTGAAAGTGGTCTTTTCTTGGTCAGCTGGATCAATGGGTATTTGAAAGTATCCTGAATAACCATCCAGGAAGCAGTAGAATGCGTGCCCTGCCAGACTCTCAAGCATCTGGTCAATGAATGGAAGGGGAAAGTGATCTTTCATGGTTACCTCATTGAGTTTCCTGTAATCAATGCAGACTCTGTAACCAGTAACAAGTCTCAATGCTATTTCTTCTCCCTTCTCATTCTTCTCAATCGTAATTCCTCCTTTCTTGGGAACTACTTGAGTTGGGGAAACCCATTCACTATCCGCGATGGCATAAATGATTCCCATGTCTAGAAGTTTGATGATTTCTTTCTTAACCACCTCTTGCATATGAGGGTTGAGCCTCCTCTGGGGCTGTCTAACACATTTTGCACCCTCATTGGTCTTGATCTTGTGCATACAGATGTCCGGAGATATCCCTCTGATATCTCCTACTTGCCAGCCAAAAGCTTTTTCATTCTTCTTCAAGACGTTGATCAATTTCATTTCCTCTAACCGAGACAGCTTGGCAGATATAATCAAAGAAAGCTTGTCACCTTCTCTTAGAAACACATACTTAAGATGTTTAGGCAACGGCTTCAACACCAAATATGCAGGGGGGTCTTCGAAACTAGATTTCAGCTCTCCACTTTTCAACTCAACATCACTGAGTTTACTTAGTGGTCCCACTGCCAAAGCTTCTCCTTCCAACAGCTCATCCTGAAATTCAGCTTCCAACTGTTCTAGACTCACCACACCATGATTATTCAAATTGTCAACCAATCGCTCATATTCTGTTGCAACAGCCATGACTTGCCTTTCCATGTTGTCATTAAAGTCATCTGACAAATCTTCAATGGAAAAACCGGTTGGAGGACCAGAAGGTACTTGAATGGATCTTGAGACATTATAGCTTACTTCTTGGTCACCAACTCGTATCGTCACTCGCCCACCATCGCAGTCGATGAGGGCTCTGGCTGTAGACAGAAAAGGTCTTCCGAGAATCAGGGGAACATTTTCATCCTTTTCAATGTCTAAGACGTACCAGTCGACGGGAAAGGTAAACCTATCGATTTGAACTAGTACATCTTTTAAGATTCCCGCTGCTTTCTTAGAAGATCTATCAGCGAATTGCAAATTCATGGTAGTGGGTTCTAGAAGATCAATTAAACCCAGCTGTTTGCACACAGACAATGGCATTAGGCTTATGGATGCACCCAGGTCGCACAAAGAGTTAGGGAAGACCAGGCCTCCCATTAACACGGTAAGCACGAACTTTCCAGGGTCACCTCTCTTGGTTGGTAAGTTTTCATAATTGATCATTGAACAATCCTCACCAATCAGCCTTTCCATGTCTGACAACTTCCTTTTCGAAGAAACAACATCCTTGATAAATTTTGTATACTTAGGCATCTCAACCAAGACATCTGATAATGGAAGATTTACGAGTATTTTTCAAAAGGTTTAGCACCTTTTCATACTTCTTATCTTCACTTAAAGGGATGTTGCTCTTTCTTGGTAGAAATGGAAGCTTTTTCAGATCATTCTCAGAAAAGATTTTCTTCGAAGATGCACTGACAGCTTTGTCCTCCAGATCCTTCAACCTAACGGCCTTTTCAATCTTTTTATTAGTCAGAGGATCAGCCTCCTGACTCATACTTGAATCTTCACTCCTCAGGGGATCAGCCACCTGAGGACTTCCAGCTTTTTCACCTCTCAGGGGATCAGCCACCTGAGAATTCTCTTTCGGCAAAGGGAGTGTAGGTGCTCAGCTTCCCCTCCTGCCTTATCAATGGCAGGAGGGGCTAGTGTTTTCCCTGGTGGGAATGACCATTAACTTGAGTACCACTTCTGAGGTTCATCGCACCGGCCTCCTCTCTACCGTATGGAATTGATGGGACGAGGTCAGTACATTGGCCATTGTTCAAGTCTGTTTGAGCAACTTGACCACCCTTGGGATTTTTCTCAGTGAAACTGGGCAGTTGCCTGGGGGTCGAGAAGCTAACTGTTCAGCCAACTGCCCGATTTGCCTCTCAAGATTTTTCATTGATCTATTTTGCTCCTCCCTAAAGGAGTCCCATTGAGCTTTGATATCACTTGAGTACGAGGGGCCTTGAGAGTTTTGGAAATTCTGCGAATAGGGCTGGCTGGGCCGACTTTGAATAGTAGGATTAGAATTGGCGGGCCAATTCTGATTGAATCTTAGAGTAGGATTGGAAAATTTTGTGTTTTGGTTCTGATTAAAACCGGGGTTTCTATTAAAATTCTGATTCGAATTAAAATTCGAATTAGGATTGAAACTAGAAGATTGATTAAACCCGTGGTTTTGGAAATTATGCTGACCAGAAACTTGATTAGACCTTTGGGTGTCCGTTCATAGGATAGTATCTAGATGTGTGCCCAACCTCGTCACAATTTTGACATGTGACTTGATTATACTGTCCATAATCATGAACAACATTCACTTGATAAGGTGCAGGGAGATTAAATTGACACTGGTCATTCATATGGCCAGTCTGACAGCAGTTTTCGCAGTACAGAACCTGAGGGTTTTGTGGAAAAGAAGGAGTTTGATTTATCGGATTCGAAACTTGAGATGCTGCCATCTGCTTCTGCAGCATGGTGATCAAACTTTGCATGTTTACCTCCTCTACCTTAGGAGGAGGAGGTGCTTGAATAGCTTGATAAGATGGAGCATAGTTATATTTAGCAATGTCCTCGAACAATGCCCATCCCTCTTCAGGTGTTTTCTTCAAAAATGCCCCACCAGATGAACTATTGACCATGCCTTTTGTAAGCTCGGTCAATCCACTAAAGAATGTGTTGACTTGCCTTTGCAGCGGCAAGCCGTGGTGTGGACACTTTCTCAGCAGAGATTTGAATCTTTTCCAGCAATCAAAGAAAGATTCATTCTCTTTCTGGTAGAAAGTGAAAATCTCGTTCAAACACTGGGCTATTTTCGAAGGTGGAAAGTATTGACTCAAGAACTCCTTTTTGAGTTCAGCCCAAGTGGTAATTGATTCAGAGGAGAGAGAAGTATACCACTCCTTCGCTTCTCCCTTGAGAGAAAATGGAAAAAGTTTCAGCTTGATGGCATCCTCACTTACTCCTTGGATGCGTGTGGTGCCGCATATCTCCAAGAATGTATGCAAGTGAGTGTGTGGATTCTCCGACTGAAACCCATGAAAGATTGATGCATGCTGCATCATCTGAATGAGGCCAGGCCTTAGCTCAAAGGTATGTGCAGTGATGGCTGGAATGACAATAGCCGGGTTGACTGTGACTGCGCCAGGCATGGCGTAGTCTGCCAACGTACGTCTATCATTAGCAGCCATTATTACAAAATCAGTGATTTCCTTGGCTAGCTGATCCTCAAGATCTTGCTCGGCTCTGTCTTCCAGAACCGCAGAACGGAAAATCCGCCTATTTTGCCGGACTACGGTTCGCTCGGGGTCAGGGGTGTATAGTAACGGTCCCGTTTGACTCCGAGTTTGCATAAACCGGACCAAAAACAAGTGAAAGCAACCTAAGGAAAAGAAATTAAAAGCCTAACTAAAAATTAAAGCCTAAGAAGAGAAATAGAAATGAAAATGGTTAAGACAAGGGAACAGACGGACGTCCAGAAACTTGGACGGGCGTCTGGCTGGAAATCCAAACGCTCGTCCGAAAGGTTGAAGAAAGTGGACGGACGTCCAAATTGGATGGACGCTCGTCCAACAGGTTAAAAACGGCTCAGAGTTGAAAAATTTAGAACAGACGGGCGTCCACTGGTCTAGACGCCCGTTTGGAAGCAGAAAACGAAGCAGGTATGGAGAAGAACAGCAGGAAAAGGAAAACAGAAAAACATAAAGACAGATCGAAAGAACGAACCAATCACAAGGGCTATAGATAGAAGATCTTAAACCTTAACTAAAACCCTAATATCCTGATTATAACTAACTAAAAGGATAATTAAAAAAAATAGGAAATAAAATTAAAACAAGAAAATAAAAACTAGACAACCGTCCGGTTCCCCGGCAACGGCGCCAAAAACTTGTCACGGATTTTATCTAACGAAACAAACAAGTAATAAAATTTATAAATCCGGCATTCCCCAAGTGTAGGGATCGTAGCATAGCGATTAATACCGGAGTCGATCACAGGGAATCGGGGTATCTAGTTCATTAATTTTCCTAAGGTTGTTACTACTAAAACGAAACTGAAAACGAAAAGAAAACTGGACAGAGGATTGTCAGTCCAAAGCCAGGAAAGATAATTGCGAACATAAATTTAAACTACAAACAATTATGAAATTATGAAGATGATCATGGTGTTTAAACAATGAACAAACAATAATCCACCATCCCGCAACCCTCTATTTCCTCTCTAAAGTATCTTGTGATGATTTAATTAAGGTTGTGGTTCACCTATCAAATGTATGAATTTCTACTCTCGTAGATAATTCGCCTATCAATCTCTCATCTCTCGATATATAAGATTGACGTTATCAAAGCAAGGTGTAAGATCTCTCAATCTAGCAACCTAGAAATCTAATCTATCAACTCTCGTTATGTCAAGATTAAAAATCCCATATTTCCTATGGTGATCTAGGGTTTACACCGACTCTCGTCATACGGTAAACATCAATAAGCAATACATCTCTCGATATCGATTGCATAACAAATAATCATGGAAAAGATACAACTTTGAATTAAAATCACAAAATAAACTCAGATTGGAAATAGAAAAACCTGATGGAAAAGATTCAAATCGTTTGAACATGTTCAGCCCCAAGCGTTGAGCATAAAGTAGTAGCAAAACGAAATAAAAAGCAAGAAAAATCGCAACCCCAGCCTCCCCTAAGGGGGCTGGGGCCGCCTAGGGTTTTCTCCTAATGATTATGTATCAATAGGTCTCAATAATGTATGAAAATCTGATGTGATTAGGGTTGGGGCGATGCGGCTATATATAGAATACTAAGTCGGCTGTGGTTAAGTCGGCCGTGGACGCCCGTCCAAGGATTCTGGACGCCTGTCTGGATGCTTTGGACGCTAGGGCAGACGCTCGTCCATATAACGTCCAAACTCTCTGTTCTGATTTCTTCGCCTAGACGCCAGTCCACTTTTTTGGACGCCAGTCCAGCCTGGACGCTAGTTCAATCCCTTTTTCTTCCAAATTCATCTTGGTCTTCATTCCAACTTCATCTCCATCTCTTTCCTTCCATACAAATCATCACTTGAACATCTTTTAAGCTCCTTTCACCCCATGCAAGCGTACCTACATCACGATAAAAACATGCAAAATGTAACATCTTACATCTAAAGATATTTATCCAATAAAATCACATAATTAGCTCGATTTTGCACTTTAATACTTCTAAAACTCATTTGCTCAATATTTCAATATAAAGCTCGATTTCTATGAAAAACATCCGAATATGGAGAGAATTGTTACAAAATATATCCTTATAAAACGTATAAAATCACCCTTAACACTAGTGTAGTGAAACAGCAGACTAAATCCTCATTCCAGTCAATCAAGAACAACTGCCATCTGAAAGGTAAAGGTGGACTTTACCCTTCAGAGGATGATTGGAATGTTGCACCTCCAAAATACAAGAGGAAACCATTCCACAAAATGCATCATGTGTTTAAGAAAAACCAATATGTTCCTAGACACATGAAGCAAGAAAGGTTTCCTACTGCATATTGGAAAGTGAAGAAGGATGTAAATGCACCAAAAGGTGGAGAAAAGTATCAGAATACCTTCAGTAAAAATATTAGAAGCTATTCTGCCATGCCTTATACATATGAAGTTGATGACTTCAATTATCCAAAAAGAAGACCTTTTGGATACACACTTGGTATGGGAGGCATGATTGCTAACAGGTATGGACCCAAACAGTGTTGGGTACCTAAACTTAATTAATATGTTTTGTAGGATGTCTGGTACATAGACAGTGGATGTTCCAGACACATGACAGGAAACAAGAAATGGCTCACTGACTTCAAAGCTTTTGATGGACCCAAAGTCACATTTGGAGGCAAAGAAAACCCTGTCAAGATTAAGGGGGAAGGCATAATACTCAAGAACAATATAAAGATTCAAAATGTGGCATATGTCAAGGGACTTAACTTCAATCTGATGAGCATCAGTCAATTCTGTGACAAAGGCTACAATGTGCACTTCAACAAAGAAGGATGCAAAGTGATTCACAGCCAAACCAACACAGTAGTTCTTGCAGCTAGAAGACTAGACAACATGTATGTGGTGGACTGGAGAACAGCCAAGGCAGAAACATGTCTACTTGTCAAGAATAAACAATCAACAAGCTGGATTTGGCACAGAAGATTAAATCACCGGAATTTCAAGACCATCAACAAACTATCAAAGAGCAAGTTAGTTGAAGGCCTGCCAGAGATCACATTCAAGAAAGAAAGTCTATATGATGCATGTCAGAAAGGAAAACAGAGCAAAAGTTCATTCAAGTCAAAGCCTTATCAATCTACAACAAGAGTTCTACATCTGGTACACATGGACCTGTTTGGACCAGTCACACCAGTAAGTGTGAGTGGTAAGAAATATACTCTTGTAGTGGTGGATGACTTCTCAAAGTAAACCGGGACCAATTTCATGAACAAGAAGAAAGAAACACTCAAGAAGCTACCAGATTTGCTGAGAAGACTCCAAAATGTGAAAGAGCTAAAGATTATCAAGATCAGATCAGATAGAGGCACTGAATTTCTAAATGAAATTATCAGATTCTATTGTGAAGGAAATGGAGTGTTACATCAACTATCTGCAGCAGGAACTCCACAACAAAACGGTGTAGCAGAAAGAAGAAACAGAACTCTCAAAGAAGCAGTTAGAACAATGATTGCTGAAGCATGCTTGCCAACGAGGTTTTGGGCTGAAGCAGCAAACACAGCATGTCATACACAAAACAGATCAATCATCAACAAATATCATGGAAAGACTCCATATGAAATATGGAATGGTAGAAAACCCAATATCTCATATTTTCATATGTTTGGATCAAAATGTTTTGTCTTAAACAGGAACCAGCTGCATACCTTTGATGAGAAGGCTGATGAAGCAATCTTCATGGGATACTCAAACACCAGCAAAGCATTCAGAGTACTCAATAAAAGAACATTGGTGATTGAAGAATCAATACATGTGGTTTTTGATGAACCAAATACAAATGGTGAAGATCTTCAAGACCAAGAAGAGAAAGCAGCACAGAGGGAAATCTATACAAATGCAACCATACCAGCTACTATCCTGAATCATCATTTTGAAAATCAAGAGGAGCCACATATCAATACAATAGAAGAAGCACCTGCAGTTGAAGTTCATGCTCGGCATGAAGGTATGGAAGCACCAAGTGAAGAACAACTTCAACCAGATCTAAATTGGCTAAGAGACCATCATGAAGAACAAGTTATTGGAGATATTCACATAGGAGTTAGAACTAGAAGACAACTGGAGCACATGCTAACTTGCTTTCTATCACAAGTGGAACCCAAGACCATAGATGATGCAATCCAATATGCAGACTGGATCACAGACATGCAAGAAGAACTAAATGAATTTGAAAGAAATGAAGTCTGGGAACTTGTTGACAGACCAGATATGGCCAACATCATTGGTGCAATCAGACTCTTTCTACCAATGTGTGCCAGAGTCATACTTGGAAAAGATGAAGAAGGAAAGGATGTTGATCAGAAAATGTATAGAGGAATCATTGGATCCTTATTATACTTAACTGCAAGCAGACCTGATATAGCATTTGCAGTAGGAGTGTGTGTAAGATTTCAAGCTCAACCAAAAGAATCACATCTTCTAGCAGCTAAAAGGATAATCAAATACTTGAAAAACACTATAAATGTTGGAATTTGGTATCCAAAAGATGGAGGATTTAAATTAATATCATATTCAGACTCTGACTATGCTGGATGCAAAATAGATAGAAAAAGCACCTCTGGAACATGTCAAATGCTAGGAACCAGACTAGTCTCTTGGTTCAGTAAAAAGCAAAACTCAATATCTACTTCAACAGCTGAAGCAGAATATATAGCAGCATGTAGTTTTTGTGCATAAGTACTTTGGATAAGACAACAGCTAAGGGACTATGGAGTGGAAGAGAAAACAATTCCAATCATGTGTGATAACACAAGTGCAATATCTATTACTGAAAATCCAGTATTGCATTCAAGAACAAAGCACATTGATGTAAGACATCATTTCATCAGAGACCATGTTGAAAAGGGGGATGTCATCCTAAAACACATACCCACTTGACGATACCGAATATCGCACCTCCATGTGGCGTCACGAGATGGTCCTCCAGGACGAGAATAAGTGATAGCCCAAGGGTTGAGATACGAGTTGAGTTACGACCACCGACATGATCAGAGAACCGAGACGATGGGCCTCACAGTTGGTCCCCGCAATACGTACAAGCGTTAAGGCATGCAGGTCGGTTCCCCGACTCGGGAACACGACGATCGACTCTAAGCAGTGTAGGATAAGGGTCCCGAGCTCAACTAACGCAAGTCGATTAAGTCGGCCTCGAGGACAGAGTCCGCACCAGCTGAAGAGGCCCATTATCCACAGGATAACTTGGGCAGTGGGTAAAGCCCATATAAGCTAGTAAAAGCCCAAAGGGCTAATACGGTATTTTACCCAAACCGACATGGTTTAGGGTTAGGGTAATGAACTCCTTATAAATATACACTTCCGGGAACTACGTGTGACTTGATTCCTGAAACACAATAGGATACGTAGGCAACCTGAGAGAGACTCTCAGGCTCAGTCTAAAATCACCCCCAAAACCATCCTTGATTCGATCATCCTTAGATTAAAACGGCCCGGATTTATTCATAGACGAAATCCAGCATCGTCACCACTGAAGATCAATTGGCTGACATCCTCACTAAACCACTCAGTTATGAAAGATTTAGTATTTTGAGAACTGAGTTAGGAATGATTGAAATTGAATAAGCATCAAATAGCGGCTAACTGGAGTAATCGGCTAAGTGACTTCATCAACTGGTACAACCTTTGCCGTTACAGGAGATGTAGCAGGTAAGGCACTGGTATCCAGCGAAGGTAACTTAACTGATTGTTAGGAACAGTTAAATAGAGCAGCTCGGTGAAGAACTCATTGGATCGGCTAAGTGACCAGCCAAAGCACTTCACCGAAATAAAGACTTGGATAAATTAAAAGTGTGAACAAAATCAATTCTGATTACACGTGGAGAATAAGGAAATTATGAAGGATTATTCTGTGAAAGATTACACACGTGGAGATAAACTTATGATCATGGAGGTAATTATAAACTCCTCGATTCCCGGGCTCTATCATTACTTACCTCAAACCACTCCCCCATTACGCTCGAATATCGCAATTCACATACACAAAATCACGCCATTATGTCACAAAATCCTTTCATATTCAAACCATGTTCACACTACCCAAATCACACTATATAAACAAGACTTAAAGATTTTCAGAAATCTTTACGCTCTCTTGCAAATTACAAACCCTATTTCTGATTTTCAGTGAAAACTTGAAGAACTCCTTTCTAAACATCTATCTACTATCAATGGCTTCATCTTCCACAATCTCTCCCAATGAAAAATACTATGAGAAGTCAATCATCACTGGTTCATTCTTCAAACCAGAACATTATCTCTCCTATTGTGATAATGATGCGAAAGCTCAACGCTTGGTTGACTGCTGTTCAAATTTGGGGCTGATGACCTTCCTAAACCCCCCCCCCCCAATCACTAGAATTTGTTATGAAAATCTGATTGCGTTTTGGAAAAACGCCAAATTTGTGCCCAGCACAAAGAAGACTGAAGTCGACCGCATCACGAGCTCAATATTTGGAAGAGACATAGTCATAACGCCTGGTACACTAAACAGATATCTGCAACTTCCCATAATCGGTCCAGCCAATGTCAAGTTTGTGACGGTTAACGTCCAGAAATTCTAGGCTGAAATAGCCAAGAATCCCAGCAGAAACAGCAAAACATACAATCTGCCCAGATCAATGCTCAAACTTCCATTCGCGGAATTTGCACCAGTCATCACCAAGAATATCGAGGGCAGAAAGGGGTCTATGGAAAATCCGACTGAGGTTCGGATCAGACTAATGACCATCATCTACGAAGGTACCAAATTCGACTGGGCAATGTTTGTTTTCAATCGATTGAAGGACCAAATTCAAAGGGAAATTGATTTATCAACAACGGCACCAAGCAAGGGTTTATAGAAAAAGGGCGATTTCTGGGAGAGGAAATCATATGGGTTCCCTCTTCAACACATGTTCAACGAATTGAAGGTACAACCCACCAATATACAGTCCCCACACAAGTCAAAAACCATGTTTACCTACATCAAGGCTTCCTTGAAGCCCAAACCCATTGCTGGGAGCAAAAGAAAGCGACCTGAAGGCAGTAGATCGGGAGTGGGACGAAGAAGTAGATCCCAAACGGCACATGAAAGAACCTCTCTGACTGGAATCAGCAATTTGAATGAACCTGTGACAATAAGTGACGACACAGCAACGGAAGAAGAAAAGCAACAAGAGGAAATCACCTATCTGGAGGAAGGCGAGGAAGGATACAGAATCACCTCATCTGAAGAGGAAGAAATAGATGAGGTAGAAGATGAGTCAGAGGATGAACACCTAGGAGGTAGAAATCTTGAAGCCAATCAAGAAGATTTGGGGATTTCTGACGATGAACTGACTCTCCAAGAAGTGCTTTTCAAAAGCATTGGTACAGTTGACAAACAGCTCAGTGAGCCAGCTGATAAAGATCACTCAGCCGAAATTGTCAACTCCCCCACAATTGCACAAGGGGGAACAGTAGCAGATGAAGAAGCTCACACTCAACAACAACATCTAAATGACCCTGTGTCTAATGAGGCAGAACAAGAGCAGATGGAAGAAAAAGAAGAAGCACAAAATGAAAAGGAAGAGCAAGAAGTTGAAGTGGAAAATGAGGAGAAGCAAGGTGAAGATGCTGAGGGTGAAAATGATGAGGATGAAGAGGATGCCCATGTGGCACCAGAAGAAATTGATCTAGAAAGAGTCTTCAATCTGGACATTCAACCTCTCATTGTGGACATGGAAAGGCAATACTACAGCAGGCAAAATTTGAAGCATGCCTTAAGGAGTGAAGCTACCTCCTTCAACCACAAGATTGAGGCCCTCATTAATCACATCAAGATTCAGGATGAAGTCATGGAAAGGCAAGGGAACTTACTTTGCAACTTACAGCAACTCATTCCTCATCATGTCCAAACCAATCTTGAATTCCATACTGAGACAATGGACAACAATCTTAAGCCATTGGTGGACACTCTCAATGCTCATACTCATCAAATTCAGCATCTGGATGAGGTAATGGAGCATTCTGGCCAGCAATTGGACCTTCTACTCAAAGTTGGTGAGGCCAACAACAAGATACTGGAGAGAAGGTATGGACCTCTCCCTGATTCTGATACAGCACCGACAAATCTTGAAGCCTTTTTTAGTGCTGCCAAAAAGGGGGAAGGAAGTTCTAAGCCTAAAAGCAGTAAAGAGAAGGCAAGCCCTGAAAGCAGTAAAGAGAAGGCAAGCCCAACAGAAAAAGGGCAAGGGCAGCAAAGGCAAAGGCATCAGGGTTGAAGATGTGAAGAAGTAGATCTTACACAATATCTGAATGATTTCTAGATTACTTCTATGTGCCCTGTCTTTAAATAAAAAGATGCAATATCTTATTGCCCTATGATGGATGAATAAAATCATTGAAATTTTGTTCTGTTGTTTTGATTACTTATGTTCAGGCTTATGAGGGTTTTTGGCATCATCAAAAAGGGGGAAATTGTTAGGAACATTTTATTATGTTTTGATGATGGCCATACTAGCTGTTATAGCAAGCCTGAAATAAGTTAGAATTCTCTGTATAAGTCTTTACTTAGAGTCTGACATGTTGTATAAGTTGAGTCAGACAAGTATTGTACTAGTTGGTAGGACGGCAAAGCAAAAAACAGATATTCGGTAGAGTGAAGCCAGCCAAGCACCAGCAGAGAAGCAATGCAGACATTAAAGGTCTGACTTGTAACCAAGGAAGTCTGTGATGACCTTGGACAAGTCTAAGTTATACTACAAGCGATGTACATTAATATTCAAATATGGTGTACACTGATCTCACCCCAATCAAAGATCAGTGAAGTACAAAGATTCTCCTCAAACAGAAACAAAGAAGAAAACAGTGAATCGGCAAAGCAGACTCACTTTCGGCTTAGTAAAGACGAAACGGTGAAGGAAAAGCTAAAACGGCTAAGTCAGAAGGATCACTCGACCGTTCTAAAAATGGCGAAGTAACAGTTACCAGATGATATATTACTTTTATATGATTAAATATACGGTATATTATTATGTTTTATCAACGAATTCTATATAAAATATATGAAATTATGATATAAATAGTATGAAATGTTAATCTTTATAGTTTAGAGTAGTTAGTAGTAAAACTTAGTAATAATAGTGAAAATTTATCATTTTGTACCGATTTTAGTAAATCGGAATGTCGTGTCAGATTTACGTGGGTATTTGTGGTATTTTATTGCAGATGTATAAGCCAAGACCCCGAGAATCGACATTTTGAAGTATAATCATATCTCTGAAAGGATTTAGAGAATGTCACGAGCTTAAGTGGTCAATCGAATTGCTTAAGTGGTCAAGTGGTCAATCGAAGTGGTCAAGTGGCTAATCGATTCGATTTAGTGGTAATCGAGAAATATCTTCGACAAACGAATGGCTCATCAAAACGACATTTTCTGAAGAAGAGTCCTTCATGAAAGTTGTAGATTTTTCCGAGAGCTTTCCGATGCCTCTTGAATCATGTTGTTTGGAGATCCAGAACTCGAGATATGAATTTTAGAAGTTTTATTCTAAAATATATAATTTATATCCGAAAATTGGATAATTAAGGGGGATGAATGTGATGATTACACCGGCCCAGTCCGGCTATGACCCGGCCCGGTCCGGCCTTCATCCAAATTTCTATATAAGGAGCATCAGTGCAGAGCAGATCGGGGGTACCAATATATATATACATATAGCATATATATATATCTCCTCCTTCTTATTTTCTTTTTATTTAGTAGTTGTAAATAGGCCTTATGCCAAAAATAATAATATCGTAGTATTGTTGTAATGCTCGGGAAATTATCGGAAGTTCGGTGTTGTTGAAGTCATTGTAATATCCGGAAGAATCGACCTCTGATTCAGCATTTGTAATCGGGTAAAATTTCTAAAGTATTTACGTTTGTTATATTTGTTTTTATCTTTTTAGTCGTTATAATGTTTTTAGGCTAAATTTATAGAACTAGCCAAAGTTTATATAATTGATTTATACGATATTTTTCAGTAAATAGAATGTGCTCGATCTTTCCTTTTATATTAGGTCCTATTGAGTAAATGAAACGGTGCACTCCTGAGGTTAAAAATTCCTCCTCACACGAGCGTATGAAATTGTCATATGTCAAATTGTCATCAGTTTAATCTCCACAACTGTCCCATGCTAATCTCAGTTAGTCTGAACAGGTACCGAGTACAAATCTACCCCGGATAAAAGAGGTTATTCCGTTTGTCAGACGGCCGATGTTATTCAAAAGGCTCCGGTTGTCAGGCGGATCGATTTAACTTTCCGGTGTTAGTTTCAATTAAACCGTTGATTTTAACATTATTACGATCTTGAGCACAAATTTAATAAGATTCATCTTTCCCAAGACAAATCTGCCCCCGGGTAGGAAATAGGATTCCGTTGTCACGCTTTCGCACGGCCAATTTTACCCTCCGGTTTTTCTATCTTCTATCTCATATCCTAACTTCTCTGGTCAGTTCATCGTAAGGTTATATGTTGCGATTCATCTTGGTTAATTACTTCAATCCGAATATTATCAATACGTTGCAAAATAGAAAAAGATTCAATTAACTCAATTTTAGTAAAATTTTACTTATACAACATTCCTTTACCAAAAAGATCGAAATAAAACGATTACATAACTTTGGCTAGTTATTAGATTTAGCCTAAAAACATTATAACGACTAAAAAGATAAAAACAAAAATAACAAACGTAAATACTTTAGAAATTTTACCCGATTACAAATGCTGAATCAGAGGTCGTATTCTTCCGGATATTACAACGACTTCAACCACACCGAACTTCCGATAATTTCCTGAATATTACAACAATACTACGATATTATTATTTTTGGCATAAGGCCTATTTACAACTACTAAATAAAAATAAAATAAGAAGGAGGAGATATATATATATGCTATATGTATATATATATATATTGGTACAATCGATCTGCTCTGCACTGATGCTCCTTATATAGAAATTTGGATGAAGGCCGGACAGGGCCGGGTCATAGCCGGACTGGTCCGGTGTAATCATCACATTCATCTCCCCTTAATTTCCAATTTTCGGATATAAATTATATATTTTGGAATAAAACTTCTAAAATTCATATCTCGAGTTCTGGATCTCCAAACAACATGATTCAAGAGGCATCGGAAAGCTCTCGGAAAAATATACAACTTTCATGAAAGACTCTTCTTCAGAAAATGACGTTTTGATGAGCCATTCGTTTGTCGAAGATATTTCTCGATTACCACTAAATCGAATCAATTAGCCACTTGACCACTTCGATTGACCACTTGACCACTTAACCTCGTGACATTCTCTAAATCCTTTCAGAGATATGATTATACTTCAAAATGTCCATTCTCGGGGTTTTGGCTTATACATCTGCAATAAAATACCACAAATACCCACGTAAATCTGACACGACATTCCGATTTACTAAAATCGGTACAAAATGATAACTTTTCACTATTATTACTAAGTTTTACTACTAACTACTCTAAACTATAAAGATTAACATTTCATACTATTTATATCATAATTTCATATATTTTATATAGAATTCGTTGATAAAACATAATAATATACCGTATATTTAATCATATAAAAGTAGTATATCAACTACTCCCCACTTAGCTTTTGATCGTCCTCGAGCAAAAATAAGCGGTAATAAAAGATAATATAATTGATCAGATTATAATTTTTAATGTAATTTATATTGTCAATATTATAAATATATTACTTATTCTAATTTAAAATTATAAGAAGACAAAAAGTGTATATAACTTAAATAGCTTAAACGTCAAATATTATTTAGATGAAATTGTACATGTAATACTTAATAAGTATAAATAAAATATTAGAATTATTATGAAATCCTGGAATCGTAAACTTGGTCAGGTAGTTGATAAAATGGCTTATAAAGTTTAGGCTCAAGATGTTGGTTAATCGAAAAAAAGAAATCAAAAAGAGAAAGAGGCAAGTCGTACGTACCTACATCTTCATATTCTTGATCAAAAAACAATCTCGATTAATAGCATCCTATTTTTATTCCAACTATTTTTCAAATTTTCTCTTCTTTTTTTTTTAAAGAACTAAAAGCGTGAGTGTGTGTAGAAAATCAAACTTACAAGTATTGCTTCATCAAGATTGATCGGAGTACTACTCTTTCGATCGAAAATTACAAGTCTGGTTTCCTTAAACTTGTAATCATTCTTGAGATCTTATGATTCGACTTTTTCTTTTTCATTCTATGCCTTCATTCCCAGCAATATGACATTTCGAGATAATACCCTAGATGGACTACTATCATCAGGCAATCGGGAGCTTTTAAACCTCATAGTGATATGGGACATTTCGAGATAACACCCTACTGCACTCAAATCATTGGTAGCTACAACCGATATGTTCTTTTTATTTTTAAGTTGTCGATCAAAGATAAGGAAGATACCTGGTATTTGATTAATTCTGTGTAGATATGGTGCTTCGTTCTTAATTCTTTTATAGAATATTAACATATCCGAACTCATTGCCAAAATCGACTATCTTGCAAGTGTCATGAGGTAAGATCGAATATACTAATACTTATCTAATTTTTCCAATCTCAGCATACACCAAAACTTAGCTTTTATGTCTTCATCTCTTTTCATAAGTACGTACAAACTTGCGGAATTTTCAAGGAAATGTAGACCAAAATTAGCTAAAGGTCGGTTACTTCTAGTTAATCATAATGGAAATTTCGAGTGATGTCTTGATCACTTTAATCAAGGCTGAGGTAGGAACAAAAATTGGAAATTTATTTAGGTAGGCTATTTGGCTAAAATTTATATTTTTGTGGTGCCAAAAATCGTCATCCCTAGTCCAATTCCAAACTCATAATTCATATTGAAAAGAAAATTATTCTAAAAATTTTACTTATAAATATCAACATACCTATATAATTTCATGAAAACAATATTTAACATTAATTGCTCAATTATATAAACTTAAAATCTCGTTAAAATCTAAATTAGACATAAAATATAATTATAATATATCTAATTTACTTTACTTAATTAAAAACTTATTCTTCCAAATTATATCATTTTTTATTCATATTTATATATTAACTACTTAATTTATCTAAAAAATTAAAACTAATAAGTAATAAAAAATTTGATAATTTTAATAATTTATAACTATTTTTTCGAAATTTTAATGAATTTTCTAACCTAACTCTACTCCCCACTTACAAAGTGGCATCGTCCCGATGTTCAATGAGTATTAAAAAGTAGGTTTGAAAATAAAATTAAAATTATCTATTATCATTATTATTCTGATTTCATTCTTAGCGTATACTAATATATTATTAAATAACAAACAAACTTAAAAAAACTTAAACATATATATTAAACAGGATAATAAAAACGATTACAATTAAAAAGACTTAACTAACTGAACTTAAAAACTACCAACTTAAACAAACTTAATCATAACTCTTAAAACTGAAAAACCATTTTAAATGGTTGACGAACATCCCGGTGTATCCACCGGCAATAATCCAACTCTACTATCTCTTGAAGGAAAAATTTCATCTGTCTCCAACTCACAAACTCCATTCATCTGAACGCACAGTCTTGAAATCATCCACGAAGAAGGCATAGGCTTCCCCCTACTGCCCCTCGTTATGGAAAACTCTAACACCGTCCTCTGAATTAAAATTCCCCAATCCACATACTCACCAAATGCCAAGGCGTACAACAAAAGCATTTCATTACCACTAAGGCTCCCGAAATCCCAAGTATGATACACCCTAGAGTTAATGAAATGTTTCCATGCCTTTAAATGTGGAAGTAAGGCATTTGTGGACAAATCGTGATTCAAATCAAAGAGTGGAAAAAGACACTGGAATGCCTCATGAGTTTTATTTAGATGATTATAGGCATTATTCAATCCCCACTTTATTTCAAAGTGTGGCAGCGTCACAGGCGGAATTTCAAAAAGTTGATTAATAACAGACGAAGAGAAGGGAACAGCCACTCCTCTTACTGTGATAATTTGAGTAATTTCAATCATGGATGTCGACATCAAGGCAGAATAAAATTCTCGAACAATCGAGATGTTTACTCGTCCTCTTGGCGCACTCACAAACTTTTTCCAACCGAATCCTCTGATACCTGGAGTGCCGCCAAATTCTTTGCCCTTCAATGTATCGTGACGATGTGTCGAAACCTGCTGCATAACATTCTAGTGTGTACCTAAAGTCCCTAAAGCTTGAACTTTCATCAAAGCCTTTTGCCTAAGAAAATAGAATCAGCAAGACAGTCACTCTCGATGCTTAAACATGTTTAACTACCAAAGGTTAGAAGGATATGAACAGTCCCTTTATGTGCCATTACGTAGTAGCTTAGTGCTCTGTTTAACAGCATACAAGCAGCCGTCGATTCTCTGCATGACCTTGAAGACACGACTGAAGTTCCCATTACCTATCGTCTAAAGAAACAAATATTCAGCCAAAAAATTACAAAACCAATCAAAAAGCAGGACAAAGATGTATACATACCAAATATAAAAAAGAAATCATGAAAAAATTGAAACATTTACATAATTCTACTTCCGGGAAATCAGTCCGTTAGCGGAAAAGGCCATCTCCACTACTGAATGCAGGGCTAAAACCTGCTTATAATTTAACATGAAAGATGTCACTAAAGCAAATCAAATATGGACCTAATTGCAAGTAGACAGTACAGACTCCAAGTTAAGAGTCGTTATTCTTAATAAGAAACATATTATAGTGTGATTTAGTAGAAAATACCTGAAGACTGAACTTGCTAACCAATAGTTGATTCAAACCAATAGTTGTATCATGATAAAGAGCAGGTTCAATGACTCACTGTTTCTGCTAACTGTACTACAAAAACTTATTTTGAACTTGCTAAGACGCGAAATTGTCAGATGTTTTCTAAAATTGGAACCACTAATTGAATCCCTTGTCTAATTCTCAACGGCTATAATGATGAAAAAAAAGAAATAAAGATACCCATGCTGTTTCCATTACTAAAAGAGGGATTCTACTCATTTCACGAATTAACATTTGATTTTCCATAGAACTCAAAATACACATACCTCCAAAGGCCAAAGGCGTCTTCTGAAAGTCCCAGCCTATGGATTTGAAGATATCATTTCCAAATAAAAAGTCAAGCAGGCACTCGACTATGTGGGCGGTGCTGGAGTTTCGTGGAGGCAGAAACTACACCGGGCTGAAGATTAAGGTCTGCGATTTATGACTTCAATTTCAATTTCGTTAATATCTGAAAGAAATCTGCAAACAAACATCAAACTCTGGAGAAAGAAAAAGAGGACCTAATCAGCACAAAAAACAGAAATAGAAGAAAAAGGAAACATATGAGAGGGCTGGAGGACGACACCCACCAAGAATAACAGCCGGAAATTGGATACAGAACAGCCGGAAAAAACAAAATACCATGAACCTCGCCGAAGAATAAATGCAATTGAGAGCGTGGAACTTGAATCCATCTGTATGCAAAGGTATATATGATCAGAGACGCAAGCGGTGAATTAAAGCGGTGGTGGAATTGAGTTGGAGCACAGAAGGCTTCTTACTATTGGTCTTGAAGAGAGGCAGAAGGCACATGTAAAGGGCCTCATGATTCCTAATCTCAATGGCAAACGACGTCGTTTAACTCTAACTATGGAAAAAAAAAATATACAAAACGAAATTGCAAAGAAAATGACAAAATTGTCAACCAGTCGTCCCTAATTAATAAATACACCCTTTATAGATTAAGTGAAGAGTTTTAATCAATACTCAAAATGTCAAACAATTAGAAAGAGTCCATAAAAGAAACAGAAGTTTACATTTATACTACAAATTTCTTCTCTAAATGCCAAGCTAGCATAATATTCTAGCCTCTTCAGCTATTTTTGTTACGGCCAGTGTTGGGATGGGTGCTTTCGAAAATCAAATGTCCTCTGAAAGGTGGCTAGACCCGTGCATATATGCAAAACCCCAATTGGCAGATCTTTTTACAAATGTGACCATTTAGGTGGTATATATATTTCATATATTCTGTTGTCTTTGTATACCTACATACAAGCCATTATATATTGCAATCCAGGTTATATAGTGCAGATAATTTGCATTTGGCAGTGAAAAGAATATCGGGAATCGTATTTTCCGTATATCATTGATCAATCACAGGTTACAATATATAGCCAATATCAGAGCTTCCACATCTATATGCAATTACCAAACTATCCTTACTAAATAAATACAATAATTAACAGAATACATCATATCGCAATACCCCCCTCGAGTGGGAGTGTGAAAATCTCCTCAGCCATTTTTGTTACGGCCAGTGTTGGGATGGGTGCTTTCGAAAATCAAATGTCCTCTAAGGTGGCTAGACCCGTGCATATATGCAAAACCCCAGTTGGCAGATCTTCTTACAAATGTGACCATTTAGGTGGTATATATATTTCATATATTCTGTTGTCTTTGTATACCTACATACAGGCCATTATACATTGCAATCCAGGTTATATAGTGCAGATAATTTGCATTTGGCAGTGAAAAGAATATCGGGAATCGTATTTTCGTATATCATTGATCAATCACAGGTTACAATATATAGCCAATATCAGAGCTTCCACATCTATACACAATTACCAAACTATCCTTACTAAATAAATACAATATTTAACAGAATACATCATATCGTAATACCACCCTCGAATGGGAGTGTGAAAATCTCGAACGCCCAACTTGCGCAACAAAAACATGAACTGTTGTCGACCCAATGCCTTTGTAAAAATATCCGCCAATTGATGCTTCGCAGGAACATATGAAGGAAGAATCAAGCCATCCGTAATGGCATCACGCACGAACTGACAGTCCGCTTCGATGTGCTTCGTGCGTTCGTGAAAAACCGGATTTTGTGCAATATACAACGCCGACTGGCTGTCACAAAAAAGTCGTATACCAGCGGTTACCGAACTCCAAGGTCAGCCAATACCTGTTTCAACCACTTGAATTTGCACGTAAGGGAAGCCATAGACCGATACTCTACTTCAGCAGAAGACCGAGATACCGTGGTCTGTTTTTGGGATTTCTAGGAGATGGGGGAAAGACCAAGAAACACAAACCAACCGCTCAATGAACGCCGAGAAAGAGTGCAACTTGCCCAATTAGAATCGCACCAACCTTCAAGAACAAGAGAACTGTCGGAACGCAACAATATACCCTGACCTGGATGTTTCTTTAAATATCGAACCAGCGGAAGAGCATGGAGTAGAACTTTTCGGTGCAATCAGAGTATGTGTCACGAAATCCTGAAACCGAGAATTCAGGGTCTTCTGTCGTCTACCACTGCCTAATTCTTCTGCATCGTCACCTGGTCGTCAAGGTTGTGGTTAGGGTGCAATATCATGTGTTGGATCACATGTATCATTATTCCCTTGCGTCCTCCCTTAACCCGAGGATCAGGAAATGGTGGATCCCCGAGAGAAGAAGGAGAAGCCTTGAACCATGTATCTACTATGTCAACATCATTGAGAATTGGGTAAGGGACAGAGGGAGACACACTACCCTCGGCCTGTTGAGAAAAAGGAAAAACGTGCTCATAAAATTTTACGTCCCGGGATACAAAAATCTCCTCCGAATCAAGGTCATACAAGGTCCACCCCTTCTTCCCAAAAAGGATATCCTAAGAACACACACTTACGACTACGGCTGGCAAATTTATATGGGGGACGATTGTAGCGGGCATAACACAAACACCCTAAAATTCTAAGCATCGATAAATCCAGTTCTTTGTGAAATATAGACTCATAAGGTGTTTTGTAGTTCAAAATACTCGACGGGCTTTAGTTAATTACATAAGCAGCTTCCAAACACACTCTCCCATGAACTTAAGAGATAAATGACCACCTAAGGGCTCGTGCTGAGAAGTACCAACACACGAAGTTTCAAAAATTATCCCTTCATTTCGAAAATAAGGAAACATTGGCCTAAACTCAGTCCCATTGTCGCTTCGGAACCATTTAATCGCGACCTCAAACCAGAGAGCAATTAAGGCGACAAAATCCATAAAAACGGTTTCAACCTCCATTTTATTTAACAACAAATAAATCCAAACGGACAAGAGTAGTCATCCACAATAGTTAAAAAATAAGTAGCACCACATGTAGAGGGAACACTGTAGGGACCTCATATATCACAATGTATTAACTCAATAATACGACTAGCTTTATTTTCACTAAGGGAAAAATGTTCACGGGTCTGGTTTTTCTGAAGGCAAATATCACATCCATCTTTATTTAAATGTTTGGGAATAGAAATATTAGACGCCTACCGAAAGACCTTTTCTTATGGGTGTCCCAAATGCCGGTTCCACAAATCCCCAGTCTGTGCACCATCAACTACCAAAATCTGAACCTCTGGAACCTTTAAGAACAGAAAAAGTCCATTCACACGCTCAACCAGTCCGATCAGCGTCCTTGTCACTCGGTCCTGCATAGTGCATAAATTTTTCGTAAGTTGTAGAATACAATTATGGTCATCCTAAAACTGAGTAACCGAGAGTAGATTGCAATTCAAAATGGGAACATATAACACGTTTTCAAATATAAATTTCTAGACAAAAGAATGGTTCCTTCATGAGTCGCCGGTGATGATCGTCCACCCGGCAACCCGATGTGACCTTGGACAATTTCCCGAGGATCATGGAGCCACTCAAAAAATCTTGTCATGTGGTGAGTACCTCCCGTGTCAATAACCATGCAGAGCTACATGTCGAGTGATCCCATGGTTTTGGAACGCTTAAAAGGTAAATGCCGTGCCATTGAGCTGGTGTAATATTGGCCAGCCCTGATTGGTCTAAATCACTCGTCTGAGCCGAGCCGGTGGGCTGGGCTTAACCCAGCGTTCCTGCTCCTGCCGTGTGGTGCACCTGTGGGCTTGAAGGAGTTGAAGCTGCCCCATGTCCTCTGCCATGTCCATTCGTCCGACCACCTCCACAGTCGCTACCTGCGTTCGGTTGGAGGAAGAATGTATTCCTGTCATGCCCATTAAGGTTGCAATTGCTTCAAAATTCAATCTGACACCTCCCTGCACTTTACGGTTAGTATGTCGTCGTCGTGAAGCCGGATCTTCATTGTCGTGCGGCATCCAGTTGGTCATCGTCAGCAGCCGGCGAGTAATGATATCCAGTTGGTCATCGTCCAGTATGTAGTCCTTCTGGATCAATATCCCGGTGAGTAATTGATATCGGTCTGTTGCGCACGTTGATTCGAGGCCAACCAGAGATGGTCCAGATGGAAGAAGTCGATCTGTAAGGTGCCTCTCCACCTCCTCTGCTCCCATGGCTGCTTCAATCTGCTGAATTTTTTTTTTTCGGAAAGCTAGGAACATGTCTCTCATATCATGAAAAGAATATCAGGAATCGCATTTTTCGTATATCATTGATCAATCACAGGTTACAATACATATATAGCCAATATCAGGGCTTACATATCTATACACAATTACCAAACTATCATTACTAATTAAATACAATAATTCACAGAATACATATATCGTAAACAAAGCAATATTAATTAATTTCCACAGTCGATCGCCAACACTTCCTTCCTAATTTGAATAATAAGCACTAGTTAAGTTGATTGTATGTGGTTTTGATACTTTAATACGTGAAATTCTTAACCACACTTTTCTCGTGTGTACCGTTCTGTTGCATATGCGACATGTACGTAAGAAGATATATTAATATTTGTCTTTTTGTACATATATCGCACATCTAACGAGTGGTACACACACGAAAACATTCTGGATAAGAATTTCTCCTTTAACAATACATGTACTGTGGACAATTATAATCATGCATTGATGATGTGCCTCTGGCATGGCATGGCATGTTTTCGCATTAGAAAATAGACAAAAGTATATTGAGCCAGAATTAGTGATTGAAAAACAAAAGAAATGAATTAGTGACTGAAAAAGAATGGAATAATTGAATAGTTCCAGAATCCGTCTTTTGAGCCAAATCGATCGAGCTTTCATTCCACGTACGTACGTATTTCAAAATACAAAAAGAATTAATGAATTAGTGATTGAAAAAGAATGGAATAATATACAAATTTTAGTATGGTCCTGGATCAAATTCTATTTGATGGTCCAAGCCAATAGAATTTAAGGAATTTTTAGTAGTTCCTTATGTTTAAAATTCAACCACCAATGATGTATTCTCAAATTAATGACATGATGGTCCAATTACTTGGTCCAGGACCACCATAAAATCACTGGGAATAATTGAATAGTTCCAGAATCTGTTTGGTTCTTTTATTTTCTTTAAGTAGTGTAGTGAATCAACACGCAATGCCTTTAATTATACTCATTTATGTATTTATAATTTTTTCTCTTTTTAAACAAACCAATGGCACAACAAAACATTATACTGATAACATATATGCGCCCATGACAAGATCGAATATAGATATCGTAAATCAATAAAATATTAAATGTTCGTCAAAAAAAATAAAATGGAATCATAAGAAACTCCATATATGTCAGGACGAAAGAAGAGTCCGTCTAGCTAACTAGCTAGCTAGCTAGCTGTTAAGTGTAACACGACAAGCTGCTGTATCTAACTAGCTATTACTTAATTATACATTTCATTGCAATTTTCACTATACAATAATAATAATAGCCTAGATATATAGTTCATTCAACAACCCAATGAGGTAATCCGGTCATTCGGGAAAGAGAGCGTTCCTGGGCTCTGTTACGTCGCTTGCATGAAAGGATGTCACTCCCGTGGCTTGTAGCAGGGGACTTTAATGTGGTTTTGTCACGGACACAGCAAGATGACCCGAATCTCCGCCCGTATCCGCAGATTGTTGCCTTTCAGAATGCCGTTTCTGACTGTGATCTCACTGACATGGGATACGTTGGGGCACCTTTTACTTGGTACAAACGAGCAAACGGTTTGGGGACTCGGGTTCGTCTGGATAGAGGGGTAGCTAACATTGGGTGGCGCAATCTCTTCCCTCAGCACATGGTTTATCACTTATCTAGTTCCCGGTCGGACCATGTCCCTATTCTGATTTCGTCAGTAAACCCCTTTGATAGGGGCTTGGTCAAATGGACCCCAATTCCGCGCTATGACCCCTTCTGGATTAGAGATCAGGAGTTTAAAGAGTGTTTCAAATGGACTTGGCAATGTGGCAATGTTCACAGCCCTTCATCACTTGTTGAGAAAGTAACGCACGTCCGGCGGCAATTAAGGAATTGGAGCTCTCAGAGGCATGGAAATCTTGGGAGGCGTATTGCAGAAAAAGAAGAGGAATTGAGAAAATTGAGGGAATCCCCTGACTATTCTGTTCGGCAAGAGCGTGACCTCATGCAACAAATTGATCAGTGGCAGACTATGGAGGAAGAGTATTGGAGGCAGAGGGGTAGAGCGGAGTGGCTAGTGCAGACAGACATAAACACGAGATACTTTCACCATAAGGCGGCGGCCCGGCAAAAACGCAATTCCATTCACCTGTTGCATGATTCTCAAGGGGCTGTGTGCGATGACCCTGCAGACATGGAGCGTGTGGTGGTAGATTACTTTCGGGCCATTTACTCATCCAACGGGACTGCTATTGATCTAGATGGTTTGCAATTGGCTGAGATTGACGTTGACCAGCAGCAACATCTATCAGCGGCCTTTACAAAGGAGGAAGTTTGTGTTGCTCTAAAACAGTTGCCGGGGAGGAAGTCGCCTGGGCCCGATGGCATGCATGTTGTCTTTTTGCAAAAATTCTGGAGCACGGTAAGGGACGATGTTTTGAAGGTAGTGTTGGATGTACTGAACAACGGCGCATCCATTGGGAAGCTAAATGAAACTTATATATCGCTAATCCCAATGGTTGCTAACCCCACGATTATGACTAAGTTCATACCGATAGCTTTGTGTAATTCAATCTATAAACTTATCTCTCGGGTGCTAATTAATCGTCTGAAAAAGGTGATTGGGGATGTGATCTCGGAGAACCAAAGCGCGTTTGTGTCAGGCCGACTTATCACAGACAATAAACTTATCGCTTTTGAAGCTTTTCACTCCTTACAGGCAGGGGAGCATGGGTGTGCTAATCAAGCGGCTCTGAAGCTGGATATAGCGAAGGATTTTGATAGAGTGGAGTGGTAATATCTCCGGAGGGTCATGGAGCGCATGCGGTTTCCTCTATCTTTTATTGATGTAGTGCGCCGATGTGTGACTACAGTCTCTTATCGGGTGTTGATCAACGGGAAGCCCAGCTGCAGAGTAGTGCCGACTAGAGGGATTCGTCAGGGAGATCCGCTATCGCCCTTTCTTTTTATCATCTGTGCGGAGGGCTTCACGGCTTTGCTTAATGATTATGTGCACCGAATGGCACTACGGGGCATCCGCTTTGGCAGGGAGACCGAGGTTTCTATCTCTCATTTACTTTTTGCTGATGATTGCATGGTCTTCTTTGAGCTTTTAGATGGGGCGGAGGAGACGTTGGTGGAGTCGTTTGCCAGGTATGGGTCACTTTCGGTCCAAGCAATTAATTTTCATAAATCTAGCCTCTATTTCTCGGACGACGTTTTGGAGGAGAATCGGGAAATGCTATCGGATATTTTACAGATTCCCTTGGGGGATGGTTCGGGTAAGTATTTGGGGTTGCCTTATATGATTGGGAGGATTAAGCGCCAGGTGTTTTCATTCTTGAGAGACAAAATTCGCAAGAAGGTGCCTGGTTGGAAAGATAAATTGCTCTCACCCGCTGGGAAGGAGGTGTTTATCAAATCAGCTCTACAGGCTATACCCACATACATTATGCAGTGTTTTAAGGTGCCCACCACTCTAATCCGAGAAATTGAGCAAGCGATTAGGGGCTTCTTTTGGGGCGATACTGAGAATAAGCGCAAGATACATTGGAAGAATTGGGAGACTTGCTGTCTGCCGAAAAACTTGGGGGTTCTGGGGTTCCGTGACTTGGAATGTTTTAATCTGGCATTGTTGGCAAAGCAGTCTTGGAAAATTTTGACTAGTCCGGGTTCTTTGGCTGCACGGGTATTGCATGCGATGTACTTCGAGGATAGTACAATTCTTATTGCTGGTTTAGGGGCCAAACCGTCTTATTTGTGGCTCAGTATTTTGGAGGGGCGGAATCTTCTACTCAACGGGATGAGATGGAGAGTGGGTGGTGGTGAGTCGGTTTATGTCTTCCATGACGCTTGGACTAATAGACAGCCTTCATTTCGTATACCTTTTGCAGGTAATGAGATCTCTGCGGATTCAACAGTTTCTGATCTTTTTATTCCGGGTTCTAGAGTATGGGACATGCAGCGAGTGCATCAGTTATTTCGGCCATGGGAATCTGATGCTATATTGGGGACAACCATCGCCCCTGGAGGGCATCCGGATCGGCGAATTTGGCACTACGACCAGAGAGGAATTTACACTGTTCGGTCAGGATACTTCCTGGCTCTTTCTCTCTATAAGCCATCGTCGGTGGCGGGGCCGTCCACATCGGGAGGAGAAAGAAAGATTTGGAGGAGTTGTTGGCAACTTCCTGTCCCGCCGCGTATCCAGCACTTTCTATGGCGATGTTTGCACGACTGCCTGGCTATATGTCAGGGTTTGCAGACGCGGAATATGTGAGATGGTATTTTCTTGGCATGTGGGGAGACTTTAGAGATGATGCGACATGTGATTTTTGAGTGTGAGATGGCGGATAGAGTGTGGCGGATGTCGCCTATTCATGGGGCTCTACAACACCACCGTTCTGCTTCCTTCGCGGAGTTCTTTATGCGGCTTTTAGATGATCATGACGCCCAGGAGGTGGCTAGGTTTGTATGGCTTATGTGGGGAATTTGGAAGGCACGTTGTTCAGCGGTGTTTGATGATCAGGCCGTTTACGTCTCTGCAGTTTGTATGCAATCTCTGTCAGCTTCGAATGAGTATATGGAGGCCATGAAGAGCTTTTGGATTCAAGCTGAGAACCGCCATTTATCGGAGAGTTGGACGAAGCCTCTAGAAAATGTGGTGAAAATCAACATGGATGCATCAGTTACCGACACAGGCATGGGTATTGGGGCTATCTTTCGGGACTCGAGTGGGTCAGTACTACACTCTTTTGCGTATCACTTTGACCCTGGTGACCCAGTGGAATATTTGGAGCTTAAGGCTACTTTCTTGGCATTGAAGGAGGTAGAGCATTTAGGGATTCAGCGGCTAGAGGTGGAAAGTGATTGTTTGACATGTGTGTCCCGCCTTCGCCGGCCATGAGAGGATCTCACAGCTCAGGGATGTCTGGTTCAGGATTGCTTGGCTCCCGTGTCTAGGTTTTTAGTTGTTACCTTTTCATTTGTTCGACGCGTAGGGAATTTCACTGCGCATCTGTTAGCTAGACATGGTTTGCTTGTTTCTGCCCGGACTTTCTGGGGTTCCTCACCCCGGGTGATGTTATGACCGCATGTTTGGCGGATATTGATTAATAAATTTTTTTTTCCTCAAAAAAAAAAACCCAATTAAATACACTTCCTTATTTATTTATTTTTTTACCGGAATGATTTTCCTTCTTTATCATGTTAAGACCAATATTTTTTCCCTCTATTTCAATAATATAATTTAAAACAATTATGTATTGTAATTGTATTTGTATTTGTATTTGTATTTGATTCATGTAATAATACTGAATATCTATCGTTTTTTAAAAACTAAACGATATTTTGTACTATTATGAGAATCAAATTCAACTAGGTGATACATGTCATTGTACTTTCTGGTCACGAGAGTTTTATTATCCTTCCGCCCCGAATACAACATAAAGTGTTGTTGTCAAGTGTGACTTGGTCTCTACATAATCTATTGGAACTAATATGTTAGTCGGATGAGATGATCCACTGAGTAAGTATATTCAAGTCTGTGGAAGTCAGCTGGTGAAGTCAACTGAGCCCTTTTGTGTCAGCAGACTGTTGAGTCTGCTGAGTTCTTGAGTGCTGTTGAGTTCTGCATCTGAGCATTGGTTAGCTGAAGTTGGGTCAGTAGAATGGGACTCACGTCCAGGGTATTTATGACACAAAGATCTTTTGGCGGCTAGGGTTTAGGGATTTGTGCCTATAAATACTCATCTTGTAATCAATGTAAAATTGTGTAAAAACCAAAAATTTCAGTGCATAATAAATATATATTTTCCTTCCGTGAAGTAGTTGGCATAAATTAAGTTGAAAACCACGTTAAATATTGTGTACTTGTTTCTGTTCATCTGCTTGATTATTACTATTAGATTGCATCTGTTTATTATCTTATTGTCATCTGGATTCCCTATCTTGTTTATAACAAATTGGTAGCAGAGCCAGTTTTTTGGGAATCATCTGTACAGACGAACTTTATCATCACCAAGACCTTCACTGGTGCTAGGAGTCTGTGATAAAAGTTATGTTCTTTGTCAAGAAAGATGTCTTCAATTAACTTAAAAATCGATAAATTTACAGGAGGAAACAATTTTAGTCCATGGTAAATCAAGATGCGGTCCTTGTTAAAGCAACAAGGGTTGTGGACTCCTTTATGTAGTAAATGAGATGCCAGTTCTGCAGATTATTTCAGTCTATAAGAGAAAGCATATTCAATCATCAAGTTCTGTTTATCTGATGATGTTATCACTGAAGTTTATGAAGAAGACACATCTGCCGAGTTGTGGTCAAAGCTAGAAAGCATGTATATGACTAAGTCATTAACCAACAACTTGTTGCTAAAGAAGAGACTGTTCAGACTAAAGATGCATGAGAGGGATCAGCTGAGGGATCATCTTGATTAGCTGAACACAACATTACTTGATCTCAGGAATATTTATGTTAAATTTGAGGATGAGGATGCACCCCTAATTTTGCTGGTATCACTACCAGCTTCTTATGAGAATTTTGTGCAGTCCTTCATAGTTGGGAATGATACATTGTCTTTGGAGGATGTAGGTCAGCCTTGCTGTTGAAATAGCGTCCTAAACCTAATAGGGTTGGACCGGATCCAACCGGGTAGGATCATTTCTACTATTTCTTTATGTTTATACATATGATAAATGGCTTTCTGTTATTATATATTTGTTCGTTTAACGGACCGATTACGATATTGTATATATGATAACGTCTCTAGTGTCAAACTGTGAAAGAGAAATCATAATGGTGAGTATGGTTCATGAGATCTCAACTCACTTTAAAAGGTTTGATACTTAAATATCTCTAGTCGTATGTCCTATTAAACATGACATTAATAGTACGGTTAGACTAGCATGTATTAGATGTCTTCTATCTTATGAAGATAGGGATAGATCTCATCTATCGAAGTGTAGAGACACTTGGACTGTACGTGGACGTGTGTTGGAGAATGCGTACGTTAGACTGACCCACTTACATTAAGTGTCGCAGTATGTGGCAGGTGTGTTATTATCCAAAGACCGGAGTCTTCATGGCATCACGGTGTGGATTTGTCGTGCTTTGACACAATTGAGGTTTCCCTTAGCCGTGGGGTGATCATGCGGTAGTGCTCGGGTATGATATTGAGGCATGCATAGGATACATGTGTTATGAAATCTACGCAGGACGCAGCGGAATTGAAAAAAATTTATTTCATTTAACTAGGATCGACTTTGTTTAAGAAACACACATAATAAGATAGTAGACGGTGGTTAACTTGCTTGATCTAAAAGATCGACGCTTTGACAGTCTAAGGAGAGTAGTGGTGCATGGAGCCGCCCAAGCGTTCGGCCTCTACCGCTAGTCCACACGAACAACCCGCCGGAATCCATCATTGGATTGCTACTAGAAAAATCCGATTGCTAGACCGGCATTTCCTCTCTCTCTCTCTCTCTAAACTCTCTAGAAAAACTGTCAATTTTTCACAAGAAACTATTTGTCTCTTGGAATTGTGCTGTATAAAAGAGCTAACCAACCCTTTCTTATATAAGGTGTTGGGCACCTCATATGTCTCTTATTCCCAATAGGAAAAGCTTTTGTGTAGAGTAAGGAGAGAGAAAATATTTTCTTAATAAAATAAGGAAAATATCTTTGATTGATTTATCTCATTTAATTTAATATCTTATATTAAATATTTCCAAGATATTGTCAATTTCTAATATTGACTATCTTTATCTTATTACCATAAATCTATTTTTCCACAAATTAATTACTATCCAATATTAATATATGGTAATCTCATTAATTAAATTGTATAATCCAAGTGTATCATATACACATGAGAGTGGCGCCCAGAATAGCCTAATATTGGCATCCGGAATATTCTTTAATTAATATAATGTTATGATTAATTAATTTTCAAAATACATGTATACCATATATACAAATATAATGCGCCCCATACATAATAAAATATGTATATCTAATTAATCAACATAATTAATATCTTGTATTATATTTATTCATAATAAATAAATACCATCATATTAATTTATCATTATAACACTTTATAGTCGAGATAAAATTTTCCGTATTTGGTTATCGCTATAACCGCATTTTAATCCGGCTAGATGTTCTTATATGTGTGACCCGATAGCCTTCCGAATATGTTGGCCGTAGACACAAAGTGCAATTACGGAAATTCCCTTCATACCTAACGATTACGGAATAACATCTAGCAACACACCGTGACCCCTAATCATTGGAAGAGTCAAATGCAATGACTACTACCTTTCATGTGAAACAGTTACCGTGTAAATAGAATCCTATCGTTTTAATAATATCCATACGGTCGTACGTCGAGTGCCAAACATCAACGACCGTATCTTATAATCTGGAATCTCTCGAAGTAACATATTACTTCCGCTTTGCAAAGACTTTCGACAATAAGACATTCCTTATAAGAAGACCCTTTTCGGATATTCACCTCTACTAATAGGGCACGCGATTTCCGGACGAAGAACATGAATCCTACGCATTCTTCAGTATCACACCCAATCACTACCGCATGATCGCCCTATGGCTAGGGGAAACCTAAATAGTGTCAAAGTATTACAATCCACACCATGATGCCATGAAGACTCCGGTCTTAGTATAATTACACAACCGCCACATAGTGCGACACTTAATAAAGTAAGTGGGTCAGTCTAACGTACGCATTCTCTAATACATGTCCACGTACAGTCCAAGTGTCTCTACACTTTGATAGACGAGATCTATCCCTATCTTCAATAATATAGAAGACATCTAATACGTGCTTGTCTAATTGTACTATCAATGCCCCGTTTGATAGCACATACGACTGAGTATCAAACCTTTCAAAATGAGTCGAGATCTCATCAACCATAATCACTATCATGTTTCTCTTTCACAGTTTGACACTAAGGACGTTATCATACATACAATCACAAATTGGTTCATGTAAATGAATAGAATATATAATAACAGAAAAGCCATTTAATATATGTATAAACATAAAGAAATAGCAGAAATGATCCGACCCGGTCAGATCCGGTCCAACCCGATTGGGTTTAGGACACTATTTCAACAATCTCCCACTTGGCCTAAAATCAATCACTCGTACCCACCACAAGAATCTCATGCAATACTCGTAACCAAGCCTAAGCGTGAATGGATCACTATCCGTAGGGACTTAGACTATCTTCATATCATGCTCCAAATGACCAAGCCAAAAGGAACCGCCTCAACACACACATGAATATCTAACGAGACCCTGGTCCTTGCTCCAAGCAATGAATCCACCAATATGTTAGCTATATAGTAAAGGTGGAAGAACCGTACAAGGTTCAGGAATGAACCTCTTAGATCCATGTACTGCTCCCGCTGCGTCTCTAAGGAAATACTGTGTTTTGGCTCAACATTTCCAGCTCACTGTATCACTTAATCTAAGTGACAGCAAACCAGACCGTGGCTCCCACTATCTTCATAAGCTTCAGGGTGCATGTCTGTATATCTACATTTATTCGATTCCAAGTTTCAGCAAACCAAGAACCCATCCATAACACCTTTAAGGATATTCTCGACACTTACCAGAATCTCTTTCACACTTACACATCAGGACTGATGTCCTATCATAGATAGACCTCTAGAACACTGGCTAGCAGTATTCCTTGACGTGGTCTATTATAAACTCCTTTAGCATCTCATCTATGTGGGTGAACTACGATAATCAGGCAGTATCCAAATCTATCACTATAGATTCTTATTTCCAAAATAAGAACTGCCATTCCAAGAGATTTCATAAAGACCTTAAAATACCAAACATTAATTGACTGTGACATGTGGTGTTGATTTCGAGAAGAATATCCAATACCTTGCTCAAAAACTGTAACAATCCCACAAACCCTTCTGCACATAAGGCATATCTTTCCTTCTTGATCAAATCAAACTCTTTTGTTTATCAAAGTAAAGTTCTTATAAAGAGAAATTGTTTGAGTCCATAAATGGATCTTATAAGCTTATACATCGCGTTACTGTCTATGAACATCAAGCCTTTGGCCCAACGTTTTCAACACTATCATATAGCCATGATACGTAGCAACAAAATGCATTATCTGAATGGATTTATGCACAACCGGTAGCATAAAGGTAATTACAAGGTTTTGTCCTCGTAGCCCTTTAGCCATCAACTTAGCTTAATGTTAATCATACTACCATCCATGTCAGTCTTTCATAAATACAAGCTACACCTTTAGGGACATTCCCTTTAGGTAAGACATACTAGGTTCATAACCCGGTTGTCACATATGGAATCTGCTTCAAATACTATGGCTTCTAGCCATATCCCTTAATCTTGCCTTTCAAGCATTCCTACATAAGTTGTGCTATCTTCATCCTTCAAGATGAACATACCAGTAGCCCTCATGTGTGTGGTCATCTGCAGATTCATATAGAACACTTGCGTGCACTGAGCAGTGTCTTACACCTCATCGCTATGCGGCGCCTGCTCATGTTCCAATGGTTGAATATCTCATTGTGGTACTCAAACTACCTTTGAGATCTAAATTTACTCCTACTGTTTCTTCTGAAAGAAACACTTCCTCTATAAGACAACATGTTTGGAGACAAACATTTTTGTTCCACGGGTAAGTAAATGATATCTAGCGTACTTGTAAAGATATTCCACAAAGTTGCATATGTCATACTGGGCTCTAAGCCTTTCAGACACTGCCTGCTTGCTAGAAGACCGACAACCCTAAATCATGGGTTAAGATGGATTTGATGTCATTGATTCCATATCTGATATGGTATTTTTCAACCTCTATTATTTGGAGCTCGGTTAAGTATATGCATTGTATAAGGGAACTATCCCAAAACAGGCAAGGGATACTTCGCCTGGCTTGCGTCACGCCTTTATCATATAAAGTGTTGTTTCCATTTTAGGAACACAATCTAATTGCGTATCCCAAAGATGGTATCCTTCAAGGGAGAATCTGATTCTGTTTCAGATAACTTCTGAAACAACCTTCAGGGATTAATTACTCTAATCCAATTGAAGATTAACTCCTGAGTAGTTCATCAATCTCATGTTCGTACTAGCTTGAACTTTTCGGGCTTTCCGAATTTCACACTACACTAATTACTCTTGACTTATTTCAAAAATAGTCATAGAGATTAATAAACAGTTATTTGTGACATTAATTGTCATGAGCCAGCAAACATCGGTATGTTTAGGCTTTAGAAAACTTTCTAGAATTTTTAACCTTTTTATAAAAGGATATTTTAGTCATCTTTAGATAAGATACGTATTAACCACATGATTCATAATCACATGGTTCAGACGTCATCAGAATGACATCTGATCACACGATTTTCCTCCATAAAGACTATGTCTAGAACAACAACAAATATCAAGGATAATAGCCATACAAATACTTGGTTGAGATTTCATCACATATATCAACTATATAGTGACACCAACCTAGTATGATAGATTCAGTGACCGTTCAACTTTATTGGAACAACATTTATTCCTTACAATTGAACATGTCTACTAACAAGCAAATGAAAATCATGTTCTTCATAAGAACCGGAACATAACAATGTTTATTTAGTTTGCTTATCAGTCTACTAGATTCATAATATAGATCGCGTGCAAAGTACTTACTAGAAATAGGACTAGGTCTATCGTAGTAGAGTACGGGTGAGTCAAGGTCGATCCCACAGAGACTCGTAAGAACGCCAAATTATCAAGATTGAGCTTGTCACGAATATGGTCTACGACCAACTATAATCTAGACAGTAGTAAAATTGGTCTCACACGCTAACACTAATACGCTAGTTCACACGGAATAAACAAGTGTTTCAAATGTATAAGTTCAATTATGAGTTATTAGTTATTTTCCCCACACATGCAATAGTCCTCCCCATTGGTGAATTTTAATTCATTGTTCAGCTACGGGTACAAGTCCTAACCCTATCTACTCCGACCATGGTTGTAGATAATCTATACGCAAGCTACCCTCCTTACTTGGTCCGTAATAGCCCATACGCATAAAGAACTAGAGCTGTCGATATTGAGCGCTAGCTCATACCGCAAACCCGCCTAGACTGCTGTCGACACTGACCAGCACGTTCCTAGGGTCCATCAAGATAATGTCCAACACTTCATTATTCGTATTTCATGCTAATTACGATGACATGCAAATAGTTGATCATGCTACTAACATGTAAATTGAATCTATCGATCAACGTAGCTGGCGCCGATTATCATGAACTAGTAATTTACTAGGTATTCAGATCTAACGATATAGACCGTCGCAGATCTTAAGAGCGCAACCACTATTCCATGATTTCCTCACCAACGAATTAGATCTATAACACATGGGGTAAAATAAATTAACTACTACATAATTAAACTAAATAGACAATTAAAACATACTAGTCAAATAGAACAATGATAGATCTACATCTTGGAAAACACAAAAAATCATACCCTCGAAGATGAGCGTAGATATCCCTCGGATCTCTCCTAGGCGGTGATCCGTCGCCTCTCCGACCAGAACTCATAAAAAAATAAAATAAAGAACAAAGAACTTTTACTGCATTGTAATTGTAATAGTTGTGTGGTACATTGAATTTTGAGGCGAAACTTCTTATACTACATAAACCAACATAGAAACACCTAGATCTACCCCTCATCCAAGAAAACGCGTTTCTGAAGATTTTGGAACCTCGGTAAACCGGCGGCACACCTCGGTAAACCGAGGGCAATTTTGTTCTTTTTTCTCTGTCGACTTAGCTTGGAAGGTTCTGGAATAACCTAGGCCCAATCCTTTCGTTAGTCCATTCCAGATTTGTCCACAATGCTCAGCCCAATATTTCGTATCCTGAAAATAATCAAATAATGTACGAAATAATATCGAAATAGGGAAAATAAATGTTAAGTGCAGATTTCTCGACTCAAGAACCCGACATATGCTATTCAACTCAAATTTCATATTTATAGGTCGAAACAACTATTTTTAGCTCATAATGGATAGAATGTTGATGCCGTAGGATAGACTATTTTAAGCGTCATCAACTACCCCCCACTAGCCTTCTGCTCCTCTGTGAGCAGAGTATCAATGTGGAATGTACCTCTAAGAGCAATCCCCATCAACTACCACATATTGAACAAAGATTTCCTGTTGGTCCCAGAGAAGGGTAAAACTATAGTCAGAGGGGGGTGAATGACTATAGTGGAGTTTCAAAAACTTTTCTTGTTTTTAAAAGTTTTTGGGCAGCGGATAAGTCCCTTCTTACTATGTTGTTTCAAAGTAGTTTAGGAAATCACAGATATAAGATATAATGTAAGTAATTAAATGAATGCAGTAAGGTAAATTGCTGAAAGTAAATTGACACAAGGCTTATAGTGGTTCACGGTGGTGTATTCCCTTAATCCACTCTTCTCCTGTGATGATTGGAGGAATTCACTACTGTTTTCACAGATACAATAGTACGATTGTCCTTGACTTCACAAGCTTCACAATCTACAAGACTATTACTCATTGACTGCAACAGCTTCAGTGACACAGTCTCTTCCACTGCTCCTTGGGATCAAATCTTTCAGCAGCTATCACAAACACAACTCCTTCTCAGATGGCTCTGATTCAGTTGCTTGATTGATGTGAATTGGATTCACACACTTGTTGATCAATCTCAATGCTTGATGTTTGAATTGTAGCTCTCAGTTTTGAGTTGATCACTAGATATTTCTTTTTCGCACAGATAGAAGGCTTTTCACTTTGACAGAGTTTTTGCTCAGATTTTTCATTCTTCCTTGTATGTTTTTTTGGTCAATGCCTTCTATTTATAGCCTTGATTATCCTTGATTTGAATTTATGTCCGTTGGCTATATTAATGGAGGGAATAATCCTTGATTTTATTCTTGATTCCCCCTTAATTGTATTCTCCTTGATTTTAGTGATCGGATTTTCCTTCAAATGTTTATCAGAGAATCCGTCCTTGATTGATCCTTTATTGATTGTGCATTTAATGCTTGATCTTCTGCATCTTCTTTATATTTCAATAATCTGATTGGGTAAAGTTTACTCAGCCGTTCTCTGAACAGTCAAGTGATCCATCTGACTCAGCCACTTAGATCTTCCTTTACTACTTTGTCTTCACTCACCGAAAGTCAGTTTACTTTGCCGATTCACTGTTTCCTTCATTCTTTCAGTTTAAGGAGAATCCTTGTACTTCACTGATCCTTGATTTGGGTGAGATCAGTGTACACCATATTTAAACATTAAGTTTCATTACATGAAACATAATTTAGACTTATCCAAGGTCATCACAGACTTCCTTGGTTATAAGTCAGACCATAATGTCTTCATTGCTACTTTGCTGGTGCTTGACTGGCTTTACTATGCCGAAAATCTGTTTTTGCTTTGCCGTCCTACCAACTAGTACAATACTTATCTGACTCAACTTATACAACATGTCAGGCTCTATGTAAAGACTTATACAGAGATTTCTAACTTATTTCAGGCTTGCTATAACAACTAGTATTGCCATCATCAAAACATAACAAAATGTTCCTAACAATTTCCTCTTTTTTATGATGCCAAAACCCTCATAAGCCTGAACATATGTATGCCAAATTTTTCATAATAGAACAACAAAATATAGCTCAATAATTTTATTCATCCATTTAAGGGCAATAAGATATTGCATCTTTTTATTCAAAAACAAAGGCCTATAGACTTCAATTCATGTAATTCAATTAAACAAGAAGAGCTACTTCTTCTTTTCTTCAAACCTTATGCCTTTGCCTTTGATGCCAATGCCCTTTTCAGTTGGGATTGCCTTCTTTCCACTGGAGCGCTTAGGCTTTGATCTTCCTTCCCCCTTTTTGGCAGCACCAAAACGTGCTTCAAGGTTTGCATTTGCTTCTTCAGACTCAGGGAGAGGACCATACCTTTCCTCCAGAATTTTGTTGTTAGCCGTATTAATGTTTATTAGAGTGTCAAGCTGCTGGCCAGAAAATTCCATAACCTCATCCAGGTGTTGAATTTGATGAGTGTGAGCATTTAGAGTGTCCACCAAAGGTTTGAGATTGTTGTCAATCTTTTCAGCATGAAACTTAAGGTTTGTTTGGACGTGGTAGGGAATGAAATGCTGTAAGTTGCAAAGCAAGTTTCCCTGTTTTTCCATGACCTCATCTTGTACCTTGACGTGACTGATGAGGGCTTCAATCTTGTGGTTTAAGGATGTTGCATCACTCCTTAAAGCAACTTTCAGATTTTGCCTGCTGTGATACTGCTTTTCCATGTCCACAATCAGGGTTGAAGATCTAGATTGAAAAGCCTTTCTGGATCCATCTCCTCTAGTTCTACTTCAATATCCTCATATTCTTCCTCTTTCTCTTCTCCTGTTTCACTTTATTTTTCTACCTCTTCCTCTCTTTCTTTCTCTTCAACTTTAGAATCATTGAGAGGTTGCTGGGGAATGCTTGCTTCTCCATCATTAGAAGATGGCAGGTTTTCTTCTCCATGAGCTGGAGACTTGACTTCTTTTGCTGGTGTTCCTCCTTGATCAATAGTGGGGTAGTTGACAAGTTCAGCGGAGTGAGTTTGATCAGCTGGCTCACTTGGCTGTTCGTCAACTTTGCTGATGCTTTTGAAAAGTGCCTCTTGATGTGTCAGCTCATCATCAGACATCTCCATGTTTTTCGGATCAGCTTCAAGAGGGTCATCCTCTGAGTGATCATCATCTGTCTCTGCTTCTCCTTCATCCATCTCATCTTCCTCAGATGGAGTGAGAACATATCCTTCCTCACCTTCTTCCAGTTAGGTGATGTCCTCTTGTTGTTTCTTTTCCTCCGTTGCTGTATCATCGCTGATTACCACAGATTCGTGCAAGTTGCTGGTCCCAATCTCAGAGGTTCTTTCGTGTGCCTTTTGTGATCTGGTTCTTCATCCTATTCCTGATCTACCGCCTTCAGATTGTTTCATTTTTTGCCCGACAGTGGGTTTGGGTTTCATAGAGGCCTTGATGTAGGTAAACATTACCTTAGACCTGTGTGGAGGCTGCAGATTTGTGGGTTTCACTTTTAATGAATCAAATAGGTGTTGAAGAAGGAACTCATATGATTTCATTTCCCAGAATTCACCTTTCTTCTGCAACCCCTTACTTGGTGCTGTAATCGACAGATCTATTTTCTTTTGAATCTGCTCTTTTAATCTATTGAAGACAAAGGTTGCCCAGTCAAAGTGAAGGCCTTGATAGATTATTGCTATTAGATTAACTCGTACCTCTATCAAGTTTTCCTTCGACCCTTTTCTGCCTTCGATGTTCTTGGTAATGATAGGTCCGGACTCAGCAAATGGAAGTTTGAGTGCTGATCTTGGGGGATTGTAGGTTTTGCTATTCTTTTTGGGGCTTTTGGCTATCTCCTCCCAGAAGGTCTTGATATTGTTAAGCTGCACAAACTTCACGTTTGCCGGGCCAATCATGGATTGATGTAAGAATCTGTTAAGTAGGCCAGGTATGATGACCACTTCTTTGCCCAAGATTGAACTTTTTATACAGTCGATACCAGTCTTCTTTGTGCTTGGCGCAAACTTTGCATTTTTCCAAAATGCAATCAGGTTCTCATAGCATATTCCAGTTATTGGGGGGTTCAAAAAGGTCATTAACCCCAGATTTGTACATCCATCAACTAGCCATCGGGCTTGTACCTCATTATCACAGAAGGATAGATAGGGTTTAGGCTTAAAGAACGATCCTGTGATGATCAATTTTTCATAGAATCGTTCTATGACATAGATTTTGGATGATGAGGCCATTTCTTGGAATTTAAGAGAAGGCTTTGATTTGCAGTAAAAGAAAATAGGGTTTATAATTTTGCAGGGATGCGTAAAGATTTCTGAAAAACCTCTAAGTGGTGTTTATATAGAATGGAATAGGTAGTGTGAACATGGTTGAATGTGGAAGGATTTTGTGACATAATGGCGTGATTTTATTTATGTAAATCACGATATTCGAGTGAAGTGGGGGAGTGGATTGAGGTAAGTAATGATAGATCCTGGGAATCGAGGCGTTTGTAATTCGAAAATTAATATGGTTACCTCCATAATTGTAAATTGATCTCCACGTGTGTAATCTTCCACAGTATAATCCTCCATAACTTCCTTATTCTCCACGTGTATGAAAGTTGATTTTGTTCACACTTTAGTTTGCCCATGACTTCAGTCTTCATTTCGGTGAAGTACCTTGGCTAGTCACTTAGCCGGTGTAGTGAATCTTTCACTGAGCTGCTTTATTTAACTGTTCCTAACAATCAGTTAAATTAACTTCGCTGAGTACCACTGCCTTACCTGCTACATCTCCTGTAATGGCAAAGGTTTAATCAGCCGGTCAAGTCACTTAGCTGATTACTTCAGTTAGCCGCTCTTTGATACTTGTCGATTTCAATCATTCCAAACTCAGTTCTCAACATGCTAAATCTTTCATGACTGAGTGGTTTAGTGAAGATGTCAGCTAATTGATCTTCAGTGGGTATGTATCTTAAAATAACATCTCCTTTCTCAACATGATCTCTGATGAAATGATGTCTCACATCAATATGCTTTGTTCTTGAGTGCAACATTGAATTTTCAGTGATAGATATGGCACTTGTGTTGTCACACATGATTGGAATAGTATTCTCCTCCATTCCATAATCCCTTAGCTATTGTCTAATCCATAGTACTTGTGCACAACAGCTTCCTGCTGCTATATATTCTGATTCAGCTGTTGATGTTGATATGGAGTTTTGCTTTTTACTGAACCAAGAAACTAGCCTGGTGCCTAGCATCTGGCATGTTCCAGAAGTGCTTTTTCTATCTATCTTGCATCCAGCATAGTCAGAGTCTGAAAATGATATCAACTTAAATCCTTCATCTTTTGGATACCAAATTTCAACAATGATGGTGTTCTTCAGGTATTTGATTATTCTTTTGGCTGCTAGAATATTTGATTCTTTTGGTTGAGCTTGAAATCTTGCTCATACTCCTACTGCAAATGCTATATCAGGTCTGCTTGCAGTTAGATATAGTAGGGATCCAATGATTCCTCTATACATTTTTTGATCAACATCTTTTCCAAGAATGACTCTTGCACACATTGGTGTATCTGCTGTGCCACTTATGTCCATACCATACTTGTGTATTAAGTCTTTTGTATACTTGGCTTGACTAATGAAAATACCATCCTTAATTTGTTTCACTTGAAAGCCAAGAAAGTAATTTAATTCTCCCATCATGCTCATCTAAAATGTGCTTTTCATTAGGTTTGCAAATTTCTCACATAGCTTTTCATCCTCTGATCCAAAGATAATGTCATCAACATAGATCTGTACTAGTAATGTACTTGTTCCTTCTTCTAATTTGAATAGAGTCTTATCTATAGTTCCCTTGTTGAATCCATTCTTGATCAGAAATTGTGATAGTGTTTCATACCAAGCTCTGGGTGCCTGTTTGAGTCTATAAAGGGCCTTCTTGAGCTTGTATACTTCATTTTCCTTTCCTTTGAGTTGAAAACCAGGAGGTTGTTCCACATATACTTCTTCTTTCAAAAGTCCATTCAGAAATGCACTCTTGACATCCATTTGATAGACTTTGAAGTCTTTGTTTGCAGCAAAAGCTAGAAAGAGTCTGATTGCCTCCAGTCTTGCTACTGGTGCAAATGTTTCATCATAATCTAATCCTTCTTCTTGAGAGTACCCTTTTGCAACTAGCCTTGCTTTGTTTCTGACAACTGTTCATTGCTTATCCATCTTGTTTCTGAATGCCCATTTTGTTCCAATGATGTTGGCTGTGTCTGGTCTATCAACAAGTTCCCAGACTTTATTTCTTTCAAATTCATTTAGTTCTTCTTGCATAGCTGTAATCCAGTCTGCATCTTGAATTGCATCATCTATTGTCTTGGGTTCCACTTGTGATAGAAAGTATGTTAGCATATGCTCCAGTTGTCTTCTGGTTCTAACTCCTGTGTGAATGTCTCCAAGGACTTGATCTTCAGGATGATCTCTTAGCCAATTGAGGTCAGGTTGAAGTTGTTCTTCACTTGGTGCTTCTATACCTTCAGGTTGTGCATGAGCTTCAAGTTCCGGTGCTTCTTCTGTTGTATTGACATGTGGCTCATCTTGATTTTCAAAATGATGATTCAGAATGGAAGCTGGTATGGTTGTACTTGTATATACTTCCCTTTGTGTTGCTTTTTCTGCTTGATCCTGAAGATTTTCACCATTTGTGTTTGGTTCATCAAAGACTACATGTATTGATTCTTCAATCACCAATTTGTTGAGTACTCTGAATGCTTTTCTAGTGTCTGAATATCCCATAAAGATTGCTTCATCAGCCTTTTCATCAAAGGTATGCAGCTGATTCCTGGTCAAAACAAACACTTTGATCCAAACATATGCAAATATGAGATGTTAGGTTTTCTTCCATTCCATATTTCATATGGAGTCTTTCCATGATATTTGTTGATGATTGATCTATTCTGTGTATAGCATGCTGTGTTTGCTGCTTCAGCTCAAAACCTCTTTGGTAGGCATGCTTCTGCAATCATTGTTCTGACAGCTTCTTTGAGAATTCTGTTTCTTTTTTCTGCTACACCATTTTTTTGTGGAGTTCCTGCTACAGATAATTGATGTAGTACTCTATTTTCTTCACAATAAGTTCTGATAACTTCATTTAGAAATTCTGTGCCTCTATCTGATATGATGTTGATAATCTTTAGTTCTTTCTCGTTTTGAATTCTTCTCAGCAAATCTGGCAGCTTCTTGAGTGTCTCTTTCTTTTTGTTCATGAATATGGTCCAGGTGTACTTGGAGAAATCATCAACCACCACTAGAGTGTATTTCTTACCACTTACACTTACTGGTGTGACTGGTCCAAACAAGTCCATATGTAAAAGATGTAGAATTCTTGTTGTTGATTGATAGGGCTTTGATTTGTTTCCCTTTCTGACAAGCATCACAGAGACTTTCCTTCTTGAATGTGATCTCTGGCAGGCCTTCAACTAACTTGTTCTTTGATAGTGTGTTGATGGTCTTGAAATTTAGGTGATTTAATCTTCTATGCCAAATCCAGCTGGTTGATTGTTTATTTTTGACAAGTAAACATGTTTCTGCTTTAGCTGTTCTCCAATCCACCACATACATGTTGTCTTCTCTTCTTCCTGCAAGAACCACTATGTTGGTTTGGCTGTGAATCACTTTGCATCCTTCCTTGTTGAAGAGTACATTGTAGCCTTTGTCACAGAATTGACTGATGCTTAGCAGATTGAAATTTAGTCCCTAAACATATGCCATATTTTGAATCTTCAAATTGTTCTTGAGCATCGTGCCTTCCCCCTTAATCTTGCCAGGGTTTTCTTTGCCTCCAAAAGTGACTTTGGGTCCATCAAAAGCTTTGAAATCAGTGAGCCATCTCTTGTTTCCTGTCATGTGTCTGGAACATCCACTGTCTATGTACCAGACATCCTACAAAACAAGTTAATTATGTTTAGGTACACAACACTGTTTGGGGTCCATACTTGTTAGCCGTCATGCCTCCTACTCCAAGTGTATATCCAAATGATCTTCTTTATGGATAATTAAAGTCATCAACTTCATATGTATAAGGCATGGCAGAATAGCTTCTGATATTTCTACTGAAGGTATCATGATACTTTTCTCTACTTTTTGGTGCATTTACATCCCTCTTCACATTCCAATAGGCAGTGGGAAACCAACGTTGCTTCATGTGTCTAGGAACATACCTAGATTGATTTTTCTTAAACACATGATGCATGTCATGGAATGGTTTCTTAATGTATTTTGGAGGTGCAACATTCCAATCATCCTCTGAAGGATAAAGTCTTCATTTACCTTTCAGAAGGTCTTCATTTTTGGTTGACTGGAATGATGATTTAGTCTGCTGTTTCACTGCACTAGGTTTTGACTTCACCGGTACAGGATGAGTGGTTGAAATTATGGTTTGTCCTTTTCTGAACTTTGGTCCTAGATTCAGAATTGTGTTGTCCATTGTTTCTATTCTCATCCTGACTATTGTAGCCAAGACCAGATCTGGATCCATACCTTTTTGAAGGTTTGTAAGCTGGTGCATTTGTGATCTTAATTGGTAGGGGAATTTTCTCAACCGATCTGTCAACACCAAATGTGTGATCATTTGTTGTTTGTTGATCATTTGAGTAAGTCTCCTTACTAGTTAGTTCAGCTTTTGCTTTATCCAGTTATTTCTTTAATCTTTTATTCTCCTTTCTTAGATTCTCACATTCCTGTTCCATAATTTCATGATTCAGTTCAATTTCATCAAATTTACTCATGAGATTTTGGATTATGTTTGCAGTATCTAAGGGGAGATTAGAAGATTGTGCAGTGTTAGATGTGGATGCATTAGATGATGAGCATGAGCTAGACATTACCTCAGTTTCATTCGACTCTTTAGCCATAAGACATAGATAGGCCTTTTCATTGTCTGTGTTGTCATCCTCATCATCAGAATCATTTTCAGATGATTCTTCATTCTTTTCACTGCTAGATTCAGCTTTGAGTGCCTTCTTGCTTTTCCTCTTTTAAGTTGTCTTGTACTTCTTCTTATCCTCAACTTTGTCTATGTCTTCAGGGCAATCTGCTTTGAAATGGCCTTTCTTATTACAGTTGAAGCATCTGTATTCATCATCTTTTCTCTTGGTGTCTTTGTTTGTGCTTGACTTCTTGTTAGATGATGATCCTCCTTTGAATATCTTCTTTTTGCTAAACCTGTCAAAACATTTTACTAATAAAGCTACATGTTCCTTCAGCTCCCGTGTCTCTTTGCTGTTTGCATCAGCTGCTTGACTTTGCTGGGGTGCAACCAGTGCACTGGCCTTATTTGCCTCTGTTGGTACAATGTCTTCACCGTTCAACTCAAATTCATGAGCCTTTAGTTGGTACATCAGAGTCAGGGTGTCAGTGTTTGCAAGATTTTTTGTTCCTCTAATTACTGATGTTATGATCTTCCATCTTTCAGGTAAGCCTCTCAAGATCTTTAAGCACACTCTTTCTGAGGATATATGTGTCCAAGCTGTTGTAGTTAACTAATGATGCTTGAGAATCTGTTGTCCATTTGATCAATGGATTCACCAGCCACTATTTTGAAGTTCTCAAATTTCTGTTTTGCAACAGATAATTTGTTTTCTTTAACTGCTTCAGATCCTTCATTTATCAGTGCCAGCTTGTCCCACATCTCCTTTGCTGTTTTGCAGTCTTTGATTCTTATAAACATGTTGTTGTCCAGGGTCTTCAAGATCATATCTTTTGCAACAAAGTCCAGATTTGCTCTTCTCCTGTTATCCTTGGTCCAATCTTTCTTGGTTTTATGTTGGAAATATTATTTGTGTTTTGATGATGATTCGTACGGGATTACACCACCCGGAACTTCCATAAACAAATCTTGTGTTGATTTACTTTATGCACTTATGTTTGTTTTATTTGTTGCATTATCACTCAGCAAACACCAGACACTGAGTCAGCACAAAACTGATACATAGAAGGTCTAGATTCTTATTAACATATCTATTGCACTAAAGGCTAGTTTTATCCGCTGCCAGTTAACAAAACAAAATATAAGTCAGCATTGACTTATACTCAGTTGAGTTAGCTGAACTCCGCACAAGTTTCAGGACAGGAACAAAACTGAGCTAAGTATCACTTTGAGTTTGATAGAAACTCAGTTCCTAGGGATTTTTCAGTTTGGTAAAAGTTTTTGGTGACAAGTTTATTCACCCCCCCTAAACTTGTGTTAGCCTTTCCAAGGGACCAACAGTTTATCCACTTCTTTTCCTTGATCTGCTCCTGTGGCAATCACAGTCATGATCATGATTGGGCCATCATTAATTACATCCAACATTTCCACATGAGTTGCTGCAAGATGAGATAACATTCTTATTTTATATTCATCAAAATTGTTAACATTGAAAACAGGAACCTTTGACATAAAGTTTGAGGAATCCATAAGTACAGATAAGAGATATTTAAGTATATGAGTAGAAAGCACAGATTTGAAAACTACTTTGAAAAAATGTTATCTTCTTGTTACCAGAAATTAGATCTGAACAGGTTCTGATACTAGGAACACTGCTCTGCTACCAATTGTTGGTCCCAAAGAAGGGTAAACTATAGTCAGAGGGGGGTGAATGACTATAGTGGAGTTTCAAAAACTTTTTTTGTTTTTAAAAGATTTTGTGCAGCGGATAAGTCCCTTCTTACTATGTTGTTTCAAGGTAGTATAGGCAATCACAGATATAAGATATAATGTAAGTAATTAAATGAATGCAGTAAGGTAAATTGACACAAGGCTTATAGTGGATCAGGGTGGTGTAATCCCTTAATCCACTCTTCTCATGTGATGATTGGAGGAATTCACTATTGTTTTCACAGATACAATAGTACGATTGTCCTTGACTTCACAAGCTTCACAATCTACAAGACTATCACTCATTGACTACAATAGCTTCAGTGACTCAGTCTCTTCCACTGCTCCTTGGGATCAAATCCTTCAGTAGCTATCACAAACACAACTCCTTCTCAGATGGCTCTGATTCAGTTGCTTGATTGATGTGAATTGGATTCACACACTTGTTGATCAATCTTAATGCTTGATGTTTGAATTGTAGCTCTCAGTTTTGAGTTGAGCACTAGATATTTCTTTTTCGCACAGATAGAAGGCTTTTCACTTTGACAGAGTTTTTGCTCTGATTTTTCATTCTTCCTTGTATGTTTTTTTTGTCAATGCCTTCTATTTATAGCCTTGATTATCCTTGATTTGAATTTCCGTCCGTTGGCTATATTAATGGAGGGAATAATCCTTGATTTTATTCTTGATTCCCCCTTAGTTGTATTCTCCTTGATTTCAGTGATCGGATTTTACTTCAAACGTTTATCAGAGAATCCGTCCTTGATTGATCCTTTATTGATTGTGCATTTAATGCTTGATCTTCTGTATCTTCTTCATACTTCAATAATCTGATTGGGTAAAGTTTACTCAGCTGTTCTCCGAACGGTCAAGTGATCCATCTGACTCAACCACTTAGATCTTCCTTTACTTCTTTGTCTTCACTCAGCCAAAAGTCAGCTTACTTTGCCGATTCACTATTTCCTGCATTCTTTCAGTTTAAGGAGAATCCTTGTACTTCACTGATCCTTGATTTGAGTGAGATCAGTGTACACCATATTTAAACATTAAGTTTCAATACATGAAACATAATTTAGACTTATCCATGGTCATCACAGACTTCCTTGGTTATATCAGACCATAATGTCTTCATTGCTACTTTGCTGGTGCTTGACTGGCTTTACTCTGCCGAAAATCTGTTTTTGCTTTGCCGTCCTACCAACTAGTATAATACTTGTCTGACTAAACTTATACAACATGTCAGCCTCTAAGTAAAGACTTATACAAATATTTCTAACTTATTTCAGGCTTGCTATAACAGCTAGTATGTCCATCATCAAAACATAACAAAATGTTCCTAACATTTCCGGTAGAAACATACATCAAGCCACAATCCCTAAGCTTCCCATTAATCACTACTTATCATGCATCAATTTGTCGTGTGATGAATCAGTCGTGATAGTGCGTTTGTGAGGAGAATTGATTGCGTGCAAATCACTTACTAGAAATAGGACTAGGTCTATCGTAGTAGAGTACTGGCGAGTCAAGGACGATCCCAGAGAGACTCGTAAGAACGTCTAATTATCATGATTGAGCTTGTCACGAATAATGGTCTACGACCAACTATAATATAGACAGTAGTAAATTTGGTAACAATCAACTAGCAAGATTATGCAAGTTCAACGGAGCAACAAGAGTTTCTAATGTATTAGTTCAATTATGAGAAATTAGTTATTCCCCTCACACATGCAATAGTCCTCCCCATTGGTGAATTTTAATTCATTGTTCAGCTACGGGTACAACTCCTAACCCTATCTACTCCGACAATGGTAGTAGACAATCTATATGCAAGCTACCCTCCTTAATTGGTCCGTAATAGCCCATACGCATAAAGAACTAGAGCTGTCAATATTGAGCGCTAACTCATACCGCAAACCCGCCTAGACAGATGTCGACACTGATCAGCACATTCCTAGGGTCCATCTAGATAATGTCCAAACTAACACTTCACTATTCGTATTTCATGCTAGTTTTACGTAGACATGCAAATAGTTGATCAGGCTACTAACATGTAAATTAAATCCATCGATCAACGTAGCTGGCACCGATTATCATGAACTAATAATTTACTAGGTATTTAGATCTAGCGATATAGACCGTTGCAGATCTGAAGAATGCAACTACTATTTCATGATTTCTTCACCAACGAATTAGATCTATAACACATGGGGTAAAATAAACTGACTACTACATAATTAAACTAAATAAGCCATTAAAACAAACTAGTCGAATAGAACAACGATAGATCTACATCTTGGAAAAGACAGAAAATCATACACTCGAAGACGAGCGTAGTACTCCCTCGGATCTCTCCCTAGGCGGCGAATCCGTCGTCTCTCCGACCAAAACTCATAAAATAATAAAGAACAAAGAACTTTTATTACATAATACCTGTCTCGAAAATTGTACACTACAATTGTTACATTGAGGTATGAGGTGAAGCCTCTTATTTATAGCTACCTAAACCGACTTAGAAACACCTAGTTCTACCCTTCGTCCAAGAAAACGTGTTTCAGAAAGATCTAGAATCTCGGTAAACCGGGGCACACCTCGGTAAACCGAGGGCAATTTTGTCATTTTTCTTCTGCCGACTTAACTTGGAATGTTCTGGAATACCCTAGGCCCATTCCTGTCAGTCAGTCCCTTCGTCCATAATGCTCAGCCCAATATTCCGTATCCTGAAAATAATCAAATAATGCACGAAATAGTATTGAAATAAGGAAAATAAACGCTAAGTGCAGATTTCTCGACTCACGAACCTGACATATGATTTTCAACTTAAATGGTTCATATTTATAGGCCGAAACAACTTTTTTTAGCTCATAATGGATAGAATGTTGATGCCGTAGGATAGACTATTTTTAGCGTCATCAAGAATCAAGTTGTATTAACCCCACAATCTTAACTTACTTGCGCATACACTCGCTCATCTTACCTTCAAACTTGGTTACACAACATGGTACCTTAATCGGGCCGGGTGGACTCGGGGACTGAGCATCACTCTTAAGTCCTCGTTCGTTTCTTTTTATGCGAGGGTCGTGCCCTTTTTACACGAGTTCGCTTCCCTTACTACCTTTATTGCATATATTTTTCATTTTTCGATCAAATTTTTTTTGGCAGATTTCCTCACTTTTTTCTCTTTCTCTCACAAGCCCGTTTTGTCCCGGTTACCTCTTGAAGAATTCAAGTTGCTTCCCTTGTCTTACAACAATTTGTTAAAGTATATAGATAGACAAATAATGATTCCCGGTTAAAACAATTTGTCATCTGATCTTAAACACTTCTCACTCAGATTATGTGCTCAAATATTTGATTGCAATGACAGAATAACAATTAATAAGTTACAACTTCATGCAACATAATATATGCTCATTCTTCCATACTAAATTGAATAGGCTATAGCCAACTTCTAATTGAGCTTGGGCTCATTTTCTACCGATTCCTTACCCGAAAACGTGCAATAAGCAAGCTAAAAACAGTGTTAAATTATCAAAAATAGTATTCCCTTTTTTCGACTACCCAGCTAAGACCGCCTACCCCTCACTTATTATAGACATTGTCTCCAATGACGAATAAGAAATAAAAGGACAGGTACATAGCTCTAGAATTGTTGGCTGAGTCAAAGCGAATCCCGGAGCGTAATCATTGGCTCCTAGGTCATTCCTCTTCCAAGCTGTTGCCTGCTTTCCAAAATACTTCCAAAAACTGTGAGTAACATGCGAAGGGCAGTAAGAAAATAAGGTGGCGGTAATTGGGCATACCGGAGGAATGCACAAAAACTGTTTAAGCCACTTTATTCTTTATTGGCCTAAGCAAGAAACGAAAACTTTTACGAGGGTATCACATGAGAATCGTGAAGGAAAAAACCACATATATCTCTAGCCAGACGACCGAAGATATATGGGATGAAAAAATCCTTGTGCTTGTCATGCTACTTTATTGACTCAAAATAACCCAAATAAACAAAAGCAATAATAAGGTTTTAGAAATAGTTATGAGTTTATAGTCGCCAGATCGACTGTACTAATAGGGCTCCTTTATTCATACTTCGGATTCGTCAAGGTAAAGACTTCCAACTCAGGGTTATACTTGTGCTCTAGGTAATACTTCAACCTGTGGCCATTTACTATGAAAGTCTGCCCAGAGTATTCATTTCTAACTTCACATGCACCTGAACTGAAAATTTTTGTGACTACCTGTGGTCCATACCATCTAGACTTCAATATCCAAGGAAAAAGACAAAGATGCGAATTATATACTAGCACTTTATCTCCAACTTGAAATGTGCGGTTCAGAATCCTCTTATCGTGCAGGCGCTTTGTTCTTTCCTTGTAAATCTTTGCATTCTTATATGCTTGAAGTCTAAATTCCTTCAATCTATTCAACTCTAGCATTCTCTTTTCACCGGCTAAACTTTCATCCATGTTTAGAAATCTTGTAGCCCACAGGGCTCTGTGTTCGAGTTCTACCAGTAAATGACATGCTTTTCCAAACACTATCATATACGGTGACATTCCAATTGTGGTCCTATAAGCTATTCTGTATGCCCAAAGAGCATCATCTAATTTCAAAGACAAATATTTCCTTGTGGGATTCACAGTCTTCTCTAAGATTACCTTAATCTCTATGTTCGTGACTTCTACTTGTCCACTCGTCTGGAGGTGATATGCTGCTGCAATATTTTGTCTAACCCCATATCTCATCATCAACTTCTCAAACAACCTATTACAGAAATGACTCCCTCCGTCACTAATTATGGCTCTGGGCACTCCAAACCTCGTCAAAATGTTTTTATTAAGAAACCTCAGGACAACCCTGGCATCATTAGTAGGCGAGGCCACTGCCTCCACCCATTTGGAAACATAATCAACTGCTACTAGGATGTAACGATTTGATTCTGACGATGTGAAAGGCCCAACAAAATCAATTCCCCAAACATTGAATAACTCCACTTCTAAGATACTCTGTAGTGGCATCTCATTCCGCTTAGAAATATTACCTGTCATTTGACTGGAATGACAGGCTCTTGTAAACTCGTACGCAAATTTATGAATTGTTGGCCAATAGATTCCACACTGCAGTACCTTCGCTGCTGTCTTGTTTGGCCCATAGTGACCTCCAGCTTCTCTAGAATGACATAGGTGAAAAATACTTGGAAACTCATCATCATGGACACATCTCTTAAGAATGGCATCAGGGCACGGCTTGTATAGGTAGGGATAGTCCCAATGATAATGCGTCAGATACGTGAAAAACTTCTTATTATCTGCATTTGTGAATTCCGGTGGTAGGTATCTTTCTGCTAGATAATTGACAATGTTAGCAAACCAAGGGTATACCTTGCCCACTCTTGATGTATGATGTCGGGGCTGAGATTCAACTCGAGCTACCACTGAGATGGAAAAAAGTTGTTCATCAGGGAAGCTCTCCCTGATCTCAGTGTGTTGCTCTTCTTCCAGCAAAGTTAATCATGACAGGTTATCAGCCAGCTGGTTCTCATATCCCTTTTTATCTTTAATATCAACATCAAACTCTTGTAAGAGTAGAATCCATCTCATCAATCTCAGCTTGGAGTCTTGCTTGGTTAAAAGGTATTTCAAAAGTTGCATGGTCAGTGAATACTATGACTTTCGGTCCTATCAGATATGGTCGAAACTTGTCAAATGCAAAGATGACAGCTAAGAGTTCATTTTCTATTGTCGCATAATTCCTCTGGGCAGTGTTAAGGGTACGACTGGCATAATAGATAGGCTTAAATATTTTACCCTTTGTCCCAGAGCAGCTCCAACTGTCGTGTCGCTTGCATCACACAAAAGCTCAAAAGGTTTGTTCCAATCTGGTGCTACCAGAATTGGGGTGGTTATAAGCATTCGCTTTAATGTGTTGAACGCTTGCTTGCACTCCTCTCCAAACACAAAAGGTACATCTTTTGCAAGTAATTCCGTCAAAGGTCTAGAAACTTCAAAGAAGTCTTTGATAAACCTCCTATAAAATCCTGAGTGGCCAAGAAAGGCTCGCGACGTCTTTAAGTTTGTTGGAGGGGGTAACTTCTCTATTACCTCTATCTTTGTCTTATCAACCTCCGTTACTTTCTTTAAAATCTTATGACCTAACACTATTCCTTCTGTAACCATGAAATGGCATTTCTCCTAGTTAAGTACAAGGTTGGTCTCTTCAAATCTCTTTAACACTTTACTCAAGTTGTCCAAGCATTTATCATAGCTATCTCTAAATACAGAAAAGTCATCCATGAAAATTTCCAGAATATCCTCCACCATGTCCGCAAATAATGACATCATGCACCATTGGAATGTTTCTGGTGCATTTCATAGTCCAAAAGGCATGCGATTGTACGTTGATCGGCCTTTACTAAGTGTACAATCTTACCGGCAGTGTACCGGGTCAATTGTAGCCTAGAATTGGTGAGTCAAGGTCGTATCCCACAGGGAATCTGGTCGAGTACCAAAGTCGGTCTCGTTCCTAGTTTAGACTAACACGACTACTAAACGTGGTGATTTGTCAGATCACCGGTTCTACAAAATAAAAAGATTTAAAACTATGAAAATCAAGATAGCCGAGCTATGATCCAACCCACTACTTTCTAGCCCTAACTCATTTTCGGATGTGTTTCGACAAGCTCTAATGTTCTCGGTATCGTTGAAGGGTGTCGTTTCCTATTTCCGAGAATAGACATTATTTCAATAATCTACCCTCATATGACAGGTTCAACAGTCCGCTGACCGGATTTAACTGACCTAACACGGTCTACGGTCAATGAAACGCTCGACAAGTCGATATAAACCTCACACACGAAACCGAATCTGAACAACTCAGTAGGTTTTACAGGATGATCCTAGAACCACGGTTCCCGTATCATCTCGCAAAATACATCTATAATGACGATACGTGTAATACGATTATCGAGTGATCAATTCAACAAAAGTCATTAAGAATAAGTTCTAGAACAATAACAACACCGAGAATCTAACAATCAACACATCAAAACACTTCAATCAACAAGCTAATGTTCGATTTCGAAGACTATCACATAACTCGACTATCGGGAAATTAGCTACTCATCCTAACAACAAAATAAAAGAAATCAACATAGCATAAATCAAGATCGAAAGCAAGAACAAGAAAGGAAATGAAATACTGAATATATTAGGCTGTAGAAAATCGAATCTCCGAATGAAACCCCGTCAATAACACGTCGAACTATCATCGAGATCCTCTGGATTACAACAATCTACAACTAAACTAAGCTAATCTACCTACAGATCTAATCTATGCTAAGAAGATGAAGAAAAAGTGCAAAAAAAGCTGTGAAATTGATCTATATATATATATATATATATATATATATATATATATATATATATATATATATATATATATATATATATATATATATATATATGTATATAGATGAAGATGGGGTTTTTATAGTGTTTTAGGAGATCTGAACGCTAAGCGTGCGCCTAGGCTTTGCTAGGCGTACGCCTAGCATGCTGAAAACTTGGACTGAAACTTTCTGGACCAATTTAACACGTAGGCGTGCGCCTAGCATTTGTCAGGCGCACGCCTGCTGACACATCTTTAGTAAATCGGTCATAACGTTGTGTGTAGACCTCCAAATCCCATGATTCAAAATGAGTTGTAAAGCTAATGAAATTGTCTACAACGTTTATGAAGATGAACAGCCCATAAAATGCTTCTAAAGTGGATTAAAATGCAGATGATCGGAAGCTAAGGTTGTAATACCAATGAATTTCGATCCGTTTGAACGTTTAAGCTTCGGGCACACGCTCCAACCCTCGTATCATGCCTTCCGGTCATCTCGAACACCTAATACATGTACAAAATCACAACAAATACCACACGTAAACCCTACAGGACACTAGGGTGACTGAGAGTATAGTAAATACACCGAGAAAGACCGAAAAGACCGTGTTTGGTAATCTATGCAGGAACGCAGCGGAATTCAAAAGATTTCTTTCCTTTAACCAGGATCGACTTCGTTTAAGCAAAAAACATAATAAGATAGTAGATGTTAGTTACCTTGCTTGATCTAAAATATCGACACTTTGACCGTCTAAGGAGAGTAGTGGTGCATGGAGCCGCCCAAGCGTTCGGTCTCTACTGCTAGTCCACATGAACAACCTGCCAGAATCCACCATTGGATTGCTACTAGAAAAATTCAGTTTCTAGACCGAACTTTCCTCTCTCTCTAAACTCTCTAGAAAAGCTCTCTATTTTTCACAAAAAACTATTAGTCTCTTGGAATTATGATGTACAAAAGAGCTAGACAACCCTTTCTTATATATGGTGTTGGGCGCGCCATATGTCTCATATTCCCAAAAGGAAAAGCTTCTGTGTAGAATAAGGAGAGAGAAAACATTTCCTAATAAAATTAGAAAAAAATCTTTGATTGATTTATCTCATTTAATTTAATATCTTATATTAAATATTTCGAAGATATTATCAATATCTAAAATTGACTATCTTTATCTTATTACCATAAATCTATTTTTCCACAAATCAATTAATATCCAATATTAATATGTGATAATCTCATTAATTATATTGCATAATCCAAGTGTATCATATACACATGAGAGTGGCGCCCCAAATAGCCTAATATTGGCATCCAGAATATTCTTTAATTAACATAATGTTACGATTAATTAATTTTCAAAATACATGTATATCATATATACAAATATAATGCGCCCCATACATAATAAAATATGTATATATAATTAATCAACATAATTAATATCTTGTATTATATTTATTCATAATAAATAAATATCACCATCGAGATAAAACTTTCCTTATTTGGTTATCGCTATAACTGCATTTTGATCCGGCTAGATGTTCTTATGTGTGTAACTCGATAGGCTTCTGAATATGTTGGCCGTAAACACAAAGTGCAATTACAAAATGACCTTCATACCTAACAATCACAGAATAGCGTCTAGCAACACACCGTGACCCCAATCATCAGAAGAGTCAAATGCAATGACTACTACCTTTCATGTGAAACAGTTACCGTGTAAATAGAATCATATCGCTGTAATAATATCCAATCGGTCGTACGTCGAGTGTCAAACATCAATGACTGTATCTTATAATCTGGATATCCTACTCTCTCGAAGTAACATATTACTTCCACTTTGCAAGACTATCGTGAATAAGACATTCCTTATAGACCCTTTCGGATATTCACCCCTACTAATAGGGTACACGATTTCTGGACGAAGAACATGAATCCTATGCATGCTTCAGTATCACAACCAATCACTACCGTATTATCGCCCCATGGTTAGAGGAAACCTCAATAGTATCAAAGTATAACAATCCACACCGTGATGCCATAAAGACTCCGGTCTTAGGATAATTACACAACCGCCACATAGTGCGACACTTAATAAAGTAAGTGGGTCAGTCTAACATACGCATTCCCTAATACACGTCCACATACAGTCCAAGTGTCTCTGCACTTTGATAGACGAGATTGTTAGACATATTTTAGTTTTAATGATGAGTGCCAGACTAGCTGTTATAGAGTAAAGGCAAAAATATGTCATGATTAAATGTATAGGTTTTACTAGAGTTTGATCTTTGTATAGGTTTGATCAAATAAGCACTGTAAAGAGGTCTGCTGACTTGATCAGCACACCTATCTAGGTCAGTAAAGTGTCTAGGATAGTAGAGTCTAGGAACCTACTGATGACTGAAGGCTAATGGTTCAAACTCAGTAATGAAGGCTGAGGGTTTAAACTCAGTATTGAAGGCTAAGGAATCAAACTTAGTGATTAAAGTCATAGATATGGGATCAGAATTTAGGGAAGTTTGTGATGACCTAAATTGATCACATATACCTTGTGTAGAAGGTCTAAGTTCCATTAAAGTTGAGTGGTGATTGGAACTTGGTTATGTTTAAATTGGTGTACTCTAACTTCATAATAAAAAGTTAGATGAGAAGGAGTCAGCTGAAGTGTTTATCAAGACACAGCAGATAAAAAGTCAGCTGACAATCAAGGACATCAGCAGACTAACACAACAAGTATCTGCTGAATGTTTAATTCGATTTAATCTAAGTTTTTCTGAAGATTAAATGGATAAGGATGATTTACAAGCCTTGGATTAATTAGTCAATCAATGGACAAGATGAAATGGACGTTGTAAGGATTCCAGAGCCTTATTAAATGGATTTATATCATTGGTTGACAGACTGGACTGTCAGAAGAACACTAACAGTGTCAGTCAAGTACAACGGAGGTATTTTCAAGGATATTCAGATAATTCTCTAATGTTTATCATTCGAATTCAAATTCAAGTCACAGGATCTACACCTATAAATAGAGGACTCCTGATTCAGATTGTAAAAACCAGGAATTAACATTAAGCAACTAAGTTTTTGAGCAAGAATTAAGTGCAATCTGACCCTACTGATACATCGATCTTTAAAGTTACTGATCAAGTTTTTCTTCAAGTGTTTCCTGCAAATCAAGACTTATCCAATTTACACACTTGAAGAACTCAGGCTACTAATTCATTCATCCTGATCAGAAGTCTACTGAAAGCAGAATCACTTTCTTGATTCAACCCTTCCTTAACAAGAAGTTTAATGAAGACATAGAAGCACTTTTGGGTGTCAAGAACTGTTGTTTGTATGGTGGAGCTGGTGAAGAGGCAATCCTACCCTTCAAGGACCAGTGGAAGACTTTGAAGCAGCAATCCTACCTGTTTCTAGTTTTCAATTTGTGAAGCCATAGTCATTGGCCAAGGACAAACAGTTTAGGGATTTTTGTAATAGCTACAAGAAGAGTATCTAGTGAATTTCCTCCAACATCACAGGAGAAGAGTGGACTGACAGGATTACACCACCTGGAAGCATAATAAATCTTGCCTACTTTACTTTACTGCATTTGCAATTACCTTATATGCATGATTATCATATCAAACCTACTGAACTAGCTACTGAATCACACCACTTGCACTACTGAGTATCTAATACTTGGTATCATATTTAAACAGCAAGTAACAAGGCATAATTTATTATATTCCGCTGCAACAAACTCTACAACCTCAATAGTCGGCAGACTACTGATAGTTAGCAAACTACTGACCTTCTGAGTTTGTCAACTCCAAAAAGTTTGAAGTGTTAAGTTTATTCACCCTCCTCTAAACTTAATTAAATCCTTTTCAAGGGGCCA
>CM044897.1:561073-708670 GCA_024500145.1 Gentiana dahurica var. dahurica
CCCCCCCGTCTCTAAACTTAACCAAATCCTTTTCAAGGGACCAACATAGATATATCCCTATCTTCAATAAGATAGAGGACATCTAATACATGCTAGTCTAATTGTACTATCAAACCTTTCAAAGTGAGTCTAGATCTCATCAACCATAGTCACTATAATGGTTTCTCTTTCATAGTTTGACACTAAGGACATTATCATATATACAATCCCAAATTGGTTCATATAAATGAACAGAATATATAATAACAGAAAAGTCATTTAATATACGTATAAACATAAAGATGTAGCAGAAATGATCCGACCCGGTCGGATCCGGTCCAACCCGATTGGGTTTAGGACACTATTTCAACAACATGTTTGTTCGTCTGGAAATCGCGTATCCTAATAGTAGGAGTAAATATCTGAAATGGACTTCATATAAGGAATGTCTAGCTCTCGTGAATTTTTGCAAAGTGTGAGTAAATGAGTTATTTTGAGAGAGCATGATATCCAGATTATAAGATTCAAACGTTAATGTATTGACACTCGAGATACAACCGTATGGATATTGTAACATCGATAGAATTCTATTTACAAGGTAAATGTTTCATATGAAAGGTAGTAGTCATCGCTTTTGACTCTTCCGATGATTGAGGGTCATGATGTGTTGCTAGACGCTATTTCGTGATCGTTAGGCATGAAGGGTATTTTAGTAAATTCACTTTATGCCTACGGCCAACATATTCGGAAGCCTATCGGGTCACACACATAAGAACATCTAGCCGGATTAAAATGCGGTTATAGTGATAACCAAATAATTAAAGTTTTATGTCGACTATAAAGTGTTATAGTGATATATTAATATTGTGGTATTTATTAGGAATAAATTAAATACAAGATATTAATTATGTTGATTAATTAAGAATATTCCGGAAGCCAATTATTGGCTATATGGGGCACATGTGATGTGTATATGATACATGTGGATTTTGCAAATTAGTTAATCATAGTATTATATTTTTATGTATTATTATTAGATATTAATATAAGCATTTCTGTATATGCGTGTGGCATGTATATATGCGATATACATGTGTACATGTGTAAGATATAAATATAAATTTATATGTTCAATATATATATGTGATATATATACATGTGTAAATTGATTTATGGTAATATAATAAAGATAGTCAATATTGGATATTGACAATATCTTGGATTTATTTAATATGAGATACTGAATTAAATGAGATAAATCTAGAATATCTATTTTCCTTATTGATATGCCAAACCCGAATACGGTCCATCGGACCCGCCGGGGACCCGATCTAGCGGTCACATCTCAGCTCTTGGCTTCCATCGCCGCCAGCTCGCCTGGTAATAAGCCGAACATGTCATGGAGCCCGTATGCTCAATGCATAACCCAGACTTGGGGCCGAGCACGCTACCCTTCAGTCCACCGTCCGGTCAGCCGGTTAGTGCCCACAGCAAGCAGGCGAGCAGGATCCACGCTTGACATTAGCAAGGACAAGACTAAACGAGCACGAGGACATCATAGCGGTCAGCTAGCCCACCGATCCGCTCTTTACACTTGTTTAGTCTCTTAAATGTACTTAATTATGTCTTATCGCAATTACCCAAATCGTCATTAGTGATCCTCCTATAAATAGGGGCACCATGTAACACATAAAAGGATCCGATAATCAATATAATCAGAGCTACTCTGCTAATTTGTCGACTACGTATCCACGTTCACCCTAAATCGTGTCCGCCGGCTGAGGCCACCCTTATTCATAATAACCACCATTACTTACCGGAAAAATCATCTTCAAACAACCATATATCCATTTTTCAAACCGCGATTGCCACCGTGATATTTCCGACAAAATCACTTATTTTACTAGTAAAAAGGTTTTCTTTCTCCTTACTCCACACAGGAAGATTTTCCTATTGGGAATGGGACACAGTGGGGCGCAGGTCACCCTATATAAGAAAGGGTGACTAGCTCTTTTGTACATCATAATTTCAAGAGTTCATAATTCTTGTGAAAATAGATAGCTTCTTAGAGAGATTATTTAGGCAGAGAAAAGGTCGGTATAGAAACTGGGTTTTTTAGTAGCTATCCAAAAAAGATTCCGGCGAGGTGCTCGGGTGGATATTGATAGAGGCCGGACACGTGGACGGCTCGCGCACTACTACTCTCCGTAGATGGTTATAGCGTCGATCTTTTAGATCAAACAAAGTATTCACCATCAACTACTTAACATGTTTATTGTCTTCAATAAAGTCAATCTTCTTAAAAGGAAATAAATTTTTGAATTCAGCTGCGTTCCCGAGTAGATTTCCTAACACTTGCATGCAAGGGATCTGAGACACAAGCCAGCGGGCATAGATAGTCAGGCTACTGGACTAGTAGTCAACAGCAGCAGTGGTAAATGGCATGGACAGAAGAAGAAATCTAAGAAGTCTGGGTCCAAAGATCATAAGTCCACAGATGTCTGTAATTACTGTAAGAAGCAGGGACATTGGGAGTCCAATTGTCCAAAGAAGAAAGGGCAGCAAGAGAGCATTTCTGGCACAACAGCTGTGGCTGCTGAGCACTGAGATGAGGATCTGGTTCTGGTAGCTAGGGATTCGACACATGAAGATGATGTTTGAATCCTAGATACTTGAGCCTCCTATCATATTTTTCCACACATAGAGTGGTTTTCTACTTATGATCAGATAGATGGTGGTCATATTTCTATGGCAAATCAAGGTCTGCAAGATAGTGGGAATTGGCTCAGTTTAGTTGAGGACAGAGGATGGTGGATCTCGCACACTGAAAGATGTTAGACATGTTCCACATATGACTAAGAATTTAGTATCTCTTAGTCTTTTGGACATCAATGGGTTCGATTTCAAGAGAGAATATGGAGAGCTGAATGTCTACAAAGATTCAGTTGTGGTCCTCACAGGTATCAAGAGGGGAACCATGTACATACTACAAGTCTCTACTTTATCTGGCTCTGCTGCTGTGGCATCCTCAGCAAATCATCAGTCACAGCAGACTAGGTTGTGGCATATGAGACTTGATCACATTGGTGAAAGAAGAATGTGGGTCATTTCTTCAGCAGGTCTTCTTGAGGGATATAAGGTCAAGACTCTGGACTTTTATGAGCACTGTGTGTTTGGGAAGCTACAAGGAAGCAAGTTCTCACCAGGCATACACATCATAAAGGCATCACTTGATTATATCCATTTTTATTGCTAGGGTCCATCAAAGGTGGAATCATTGGGTGGTCACAGATATTTATGTCATTCATAGATGACTATTCAAGGAAGGCTTGGGTGGTGGTGATGAAACATGAGTGAGACATTCAATAAATTCAAGGAGTGGAAGACTTTAGTTAAGAAACAGACATACAAGAAGATCAAGAGGCTTCGAACATATAATGGTCTGGAATTGTATTGGTATGAGTTTGATACATTCTATAAGGATGAGGGTATTGCCAGACATCATACAGTCAGGAATACACCTCAATAGAATGGTGTAGCTGAGAGAATGAATCAAACTCTTCTAGAGAGGGCAATATGTATCCTCTCTAATGCTGGTTTATCAATGAGATTTAGGTAGAGGATGTTAGCACATCATGCTACTTAATCAATAGAAGTCCTCACACGGGGATCAATTTTAAGACACCAGTTGAGATGTGGCCAGGCAAGCCTGCTGACTACTCAGTTCTAAGGGTTTTAGGGAGCACAGTTTACTATAATGTTAGTGAAGGGAAGCTGGAGCCAAGAGCCCAGAAGGGAGTGTTTGTAGGGTATGCTGGTGGAATGAAGGGTTATAGAATCTGGTCAGCAATAGAGAACAAGGTCATACTCAGTAGAGATGTGGTCTTTGACGAAAATTATATGATCAGCTCATCAGTGAGGAGGTATGATGAATCTGAAACCAGTGCTGAATCTGAGAGGGATGACAAACAGGTGGAGTCAGCTGAGATGCAACACTCACCTGATCAGAGTTAGCACTCATCTGATCTGGTTGTTGAACATTAGTTGAATCCAAGCCAGTCAGCTGAACATGGGTCAACTGAGCATCAAACAACTTATATTGGTCATCATAGAATTGTTGTCAGTATAGCTATAAGAACCAATGTTGGGGTACCTCCCAAAAGTTATGGTTTTGAAGATATGGTTGGTATGCACTTCAAGTTTCAGAAGAGGGGGATGGTTTTGAACCTTCTAGTTACAGTGAAGCAGTGACATGTTCTGAGTCATCTCAATGGCTTGTGGCCATGGGAGATGAAATTGAGTCATTACTGAAGAATCATATTTGGGATATATTCAAACATCCATTTGATAGGAGAGTTGTTACTTTCAAGTCAATCTTCAAGAAGAATGAATGAATGACTAAGGCAGAATGGGTCAAGTATAAGGCACGTTTGGTTAGAAGTGGGTTCAATCATAAAGAAAGGGTGGACTTTGATGAGATATTCTCACCAGTAGTCATACATACTTCAATCATAGTGTTACTAGAAATGGTGGCACAAAATGACCTTGAACTTGAGTAGTTCGATGTGAAGAAAGTCTTTCTACATGGTGATGTAGATAAGGAGATATACATGACTCATCCAGAGAGGTTCCAAGTTTCTGCAAGGAATGTTTTGTGTGCAAGTTGAAGAAGCCCTTACATGGACTGAAAAAAGCTCCAAGGCAGTGGTATAAAAAGTTTGATAGTTACATGATCTATCTAGGTTATAACAGAAGTCCATATGATTGTTGTGTGTAACACAGTTAGCTGAAAGATGGATCACATATTTATCTTGTCTTGTATGTGGATGACATGTTGATAGCTGCCATGAAAAAGTCTGGTATTCAGAATCTGAAAGACCTTCTTAGTGCTGAATTCGAAATGAAGGATTTGGGTGTATCCAAGAAGATTTTGGGGATGGAGATTAAGAGAGATAAGAGACAAAAGAAGTTGTTCTTATCTCATCAGTGTTATATATAGAAGATTTAGGCCAGATTTGGCATGTCTGCCGCAAAACCAATAGATACTCATATGGCATCAAATGTTCATTTGTCTTTTTATGCTTCACAACATGCAGATGAGAAGAAGAATATGTCAAAAGTTCCCCATGCAAGTGCAGTTGGCAGTCTGATGTATGCCATGGTTTGCACCAGGCCTGTGCTGGCTTAGGCAGTCAGTGTTATCAGCAGGTTTATGGATCAACCTGGAAAGAAACACTGGAAAGCCATGAAAAGAATGTTCAGGTACCTTAGAGGTACAACTGATGTTGGTCTCATTTATAGAGGTGATACACAAGGTCTTGTCACATGGAACTGTGATGTTGATTATGCAGGTGATGTGGACATCATAAAATCTATGACTTGTTATGTTTTCACATTGGAGAATTCAGTTGTCAGCGGGAAAGAAACTCTTCAAGCAACGGTAGCTTTCTAAAATACTGAGGCAGAATAAATTGCTCTTACTGAAGCAGCCAGGGAGGGTATCTGGTTAAAGGGACTAGTCAGTGATTTGGGCTATATCAAGATCAAGCAAAATTATATTGTGACGGTTTGAGTGCAATATGTTTGGCTAAGGATCATGTTCATCGGGAGAGAACCAAGTATACAGACATCAGGTATCATTTTCTAATGAATGAGAAGATGGTTCGAGTAAGGAAGATCAGCACCAAGGAGAATCCTGCTGATATGCTTACTAAACCAGTTCAACAGAGCAAGTTTTAGTTGTGTCTGGACTTGTTGAATATTCAAAGATTATAACGTGGAAATATGGATACTCAGCTGAGGGCATGTCAGCTGAGTGGATTTCGAAGAGAAGTCTGGTACAATACATCTTGGCATTGACGAATGCATCTAGAACAGTACATTTGTATATGCAATCTGGTTGATTTGAAGAGAGTTTAAGTCAAGGTGGAGATTTGTTGTCTAGTGTGACTTGATCTCTACATAATCTGGTGGAACTAATCTGTTAGTCAGCTGAGTGATGGTCAACTGAGTAAGTATATTCAAGTATGTGGAAGTCGGCCGGTGAAGTCGTCTGATCCTTTTCTGTAAGCAGACTGCTAAGTCCGTTGAGTTCTTGAGTGCTGCTGAGTTCTACATCTGGGCTTTTGTTAGCTGAAGTTGGGTAAGCAGAGTGGGACCCACGTCTGTGTATTTATGACAGTTCTGACAACTATCCTTTGACGGCTAGGGTTTAGGGATCTGTGCATATATATACTCATCTTGTAATCAATGCAAAAGTGTGTAAAACCAAGAATTTCAGTGCATAATAAAATATATCTTTTCTATCCGTAGAGTAATCGACACAATGCCGAAAACCACGTTAAATCTTGTGTTTTTCTTGAATTTGTTTATATGTTTGATTATTATTATTAGATTGCATCTGTTTATTATCTTATTATCATCTAGATTCCCGATCTTGTTTATAACAACTCCTCCATCCTAACTAAAAGTCTAATGCAATTTGGTTTACGTATGAAAGCTGTCGTCCTTGAATTCCATATCTTAACTAATTAACTAATTAATCTGATAGTACAAAAAGTATATAATATAAATATATACATGTTGATGTGGCTAAGAGATGCATGGCATGGCTGACCATGTCCATTCAACTCTAAGAATATAGCATTATTAATGAGTTTGAACTCTAAGAGATTGCATGGTTTCTATTTTCTTCACAGTCGTCGTCTACAAGATTTTATGAAAAGAAAAAATGCATGCAAGCCTGTCAAAAAGAAAAGAAAAGAAAATTTGCGTGCAAGACACCAAAGAAAAAACAACGCATGGTTCCATTTATGTAGTACCCTCTCAGGCTCTCACCTTGACCTTTCTTTGACTGTGAAGTGGTCAATAACCCACAAGGTACCTTTCTTCGACTCTGAAGTGGTCAATAACCCACAAGGCACGTAAGACGTTAGAATTTGATGACTTGCTTCTATCGTAGGAGTGACTTCATTGAAATTTTTTTTTTTAGAGGAAGACTTCATTGATTTAATTTGGTTTACCCCAAATTAATCTCGTTTCAATAATAATAATAATTAGTATTACACGGTCGGCCCCATGTGTTATTCTGAATTTCTATTGGTCCTGAATCACCAAGTCATGTTTGGTCGACGATCAGGATAAAATTTGCGATAAAATAAGAAAAAAAATGATAAATTTATGTACATCACCAACAAAATACACACCAACCTTACATTTTTCACCAATTTAAAATACATACTAATTTAGAGAGGGGTTGAAGCAGGGTGACCCGTTATCTTTTTTTGTTTTTGATTATTGCCGAGGCTCTAAATATTATGATGAAGAATGTTGTGGATAAAGATATCTTCAAAAGCATTTCACTTGGTAGGAGTAATGTGCAACTATCACACCTACGGTATGCACGATACTATCTTAGAGGGATCTTGAAGTATAGAGAATTTAAAAGTTCTCAAACATATTCTTAAGTGCTTTGAGATTGTTTCGGGTCTTAAGATTAATATTTCAAAATGTAACTTGTTTGAAATCAATGTCATTGAAGGTAAATTGGCTCAGGCTGCTTTGGTTTTGGGGGTGCTCTTTTGGGGCATTGCCTTTCAAATACATGGGTTTGTGGGTTGGTCAAGCTTAAAAAGAAAGAGTGCTTGGGTGGATGTCATTAATATTGGAAAGAAAAAAAAAATCTGGCAATGTGGAAGTCTTCATCTCTTTCGGAAGGAGGCAAATTGGTTTTCGCTAAATCTGTCTTGGGCTCCATTCATTTGTTCTTCTTATCTGTCTACTGGGGCCTGCTTGTGTGTAAAATGATATTGAGAGGTTTCGTTCGTCATTTTTCTGGGGAGGGGATGGGCACCAAAATAAGAAAATTGTTTGGGTCTCCTGGCCCGTAATCTAGGCACCTTACTCTTTGGGGGGATTGGGGTTGGGTGTCTTTTGTTGGAAAATTTGTCTTTACTAGAAAAATGGTGGTGGCGTTTTGTGGAGGAACCGGTGACTCTTTGGAGGAAGGTTATGACTTCTATATATGGTGAAGAGAGTGCTTGGGATTTTGAGGGACGTAGAGCTAATTGGGGTCGGGTCTGCAAAGATATTATGGGTGCGTGTTTGTTTATTCAGGAGTTGGGAGTTACTTTGAGGGGCTCAGAAATATGGGTGGTTGGTAATGGGGGTAGGGTTTGCTTTTGATTGGATGTTTGGTGTGAGGAGATGCCTTTGAAAAACATTTTTCCTAGGTTTTTTTCTTTGGCAGTAGATAAATTGGCTTACATTTGTAATTTAGGAGGTTGGAGGGACGGGGTGTAGCAATGGGAGTGGGCATGGGGGAAATTTTAAAGGGGCGGAGGAGGAAGATTTGAGAAATCTTAAATCTTTGTTGGGTTTGGTTTCCTCTTCAGGTATGGCAGATAAGTTTGGAGTTTAATTGCACATGAAAATATCTCCACTAAGAATCTTCACAGGTTGCTTGAATCTCACAAATTCATTGACGTGGTTACCCTCCAAAGTCAACATCTTTGTTTGGAAGGTAAACTTGGATCGGATTCCAACGAAGCCCAAGTTGTTGAGTAGAAGAGTTTCTTTGCAAGATGATTTATGTTGTCTTTGTCATCATTTTCCCGAATAAATCAATCATCTCTTCTTTTTTGTGACATATCATTCATTATTTGGAGCAATGTGTATCGTTGGTGCAATTTTCCAGAATTTTCAGCAGTCTTTTTGGTTGACGTGCTTGGAATCTCGCCTTTTCTAAAGTTCAATAGTGTCGCATGTACTCTGTGGGAAGCAATTAAAGGGGTAACCTTATGGATTGTATAGTAAAATAGAAATAAGATGATTTTTAAGTCTCAAGTAATTGACCCACAATTGGCGGTGTCCGAAATCCAACAATTATCCTATAGATGGCTTGAGGGTGTTGATAAGCTTAGTATTGCAAGCTGAGATTGCTGGCGTGCAGATCCTTTTCACTAAATGAATACATGAGTTATCTTGGTGGACTCTTGGTGTTTTTTTTTTTTTTTTTTTTTTTAATTTGGCGTTTTCAGATTTCCGTTCACATTCAAAGTCCGGATGACATTGGTCACTTTGGTGCATTTTCCCGTTGAGCAGGTGGAGCAAGATTTATGGCATGTTTGAAGTGTTTTAATTTTGGTTTTCGTATTCTTCTGCTTTATGTAGCTTTTAGTCTGCGGATCGATTATCTACAATTTTTTCTGATGTATAATGCTCGGTTTCCCTTTAATTCTTCTAGCGTCTTGCTAGAAAAACTTTTGATATATTATATTATTGTAGTTAAGAAAAAACATGTTTCTGCCAATCATTTAAATAAATATTTTCATCCTACGACCAAGACCATGCTTAAATCCTATTGGTTTAGATTCACCATATCATAATTTTATTATTTTTTTATATTTTAAACGACATTCTTTATTCAATAAACCGAGATGTCAAACATTTACAAAGAGTTCAAACCAACAAAGCAAAAATACTAACTATTGTTCCTCTAGTCCCCAAGCTAGTCTAATATTTCGGGCTCTTTCCACCATTTAACCTATGAAGACATGTGGCGGGGGGGTAATAAGTCTCTTCTCCAAAGATCCGTTTGTTACGCCAAATCCAAATACCATTAACAATCTCCCTCCAAATGTATTTACATTTGGGAGACTGGACCAGCACATCCCAGTATATCCACCTCGTGGTGCAGAATAAGGAGACTCCGTGAAGGTACCGGCCGAATTTAACGAGAACGTAATCCAATCCTTTGTTGATTTTGCAGCAAAGAAGTCTCTTCTACAAGCAGGTTCTAGGAATTTATCCCATATCGCCCTAGGCCAGCAACAATCCCGGAGGGCATGAAGAGAAGTTTCCACCTCTTGGCCGCAAATTGTGCATATGTCTGACTCCACTACTTGGCACCGGTATAAACGTACGTTAACCGGTAACGCATCATGACATATCATCCAAATAAAATGATTGCCTCTAGATGGACCCTTCAGACTCCAAATCTCTTTCCAAATTGGTTCCACGTTATTTTGCACCTCTGGTAGCAGTTGAAAGTGGTAGTCCGAGCTGACCGTGTAGTGCCCCTTAGTAGTATCCTTCCAAGTGAGAATACCATCAATCATTTCGGCTCCCTCATATATAATTGCCGCCCCACTTCTAATACTCCTCCACATTATAGAGCTCCCTTGCTTCAGTGGTTGGTGGATTTCCCCGTACTTAGCTTTGAGGACTTCAACCCACAACGCCTTCTTGTCCTTCAAATAATGTCATACCAGTTTAGCCAAAAAAGCCAGATTCATACATGCCAAATTTTTAAAACCTAGACCACCCGCTTCCTTTGGCACACACAATTTGTCCCACGCAATATGATGCAACTTCTTTTTTTCAATCATATCCCCCCAATAAAAGTCCTTGCAAATCTTCTCTAGTTGTGATATAATGCCCACCGATAGTTTGACCGTTTGCAAGGTGTAAAAAGGTTGTGAGGTTAAACACGTTTGCATTAAGATTGCTCTACCCGCACGGGATAATGTTTGAGACTGCCACGAACTAAGTTTCCGCTTCATTTTATCCACCAAATATGAGAACGTAGAGATTTTAAGTCTGCCTTTGGAGAAGAGGCATGCCAAGATAAGTCCCAAGGTCAAATGTATGTTGCATTTCAAGTGCTTGACTAATTATGCCTCTACGGATGGAATTAACGTTTGCCGATGTCTGAAACTCTGATTTCGCCATATTAATTATTTCGCCCCTATCATATCTAATAATCAAGATAATTTGACATAAAGTTTTTATAATGTAATTAAAAAAACATAGTTATTATCAAAGTGATATATTTAAACGAATATTAATAAATTTCAAAATGTTGGTTTCATTCAAAACCATTTGTTTGTAGTATTAGAAATATTTACTAATAGGTGTCTAAAGGTTAATGTGTTAGGATTAAGCGATATATGTTAGTGTTTTTTTCAATTATACGCAAAGTGTATAATCGTGTTTTTTTCCCCGCAACATATATATAGTAGTATTTTTCGGATCCAATGGGACAAAAAAATACTACTATACATCGTTTTCATTGCAAAAAATCTTTACAATTGTCTTCCGAGATCATGCGTCCGCCTCTGATTTGTCAGCTTTTTAATCAAATAAAGAATTTTAAAATGATATTTTTTTTCTAAATGCTTAATTTTTCTATTGGTCTGGAATCACCAACTCAGATTCAGGATTTGGTCCTGTACGAGGATAAAATTTGTTGACAGCAATTTTATGGTGGTCAATGTATATCATGTCATAATTGGTCCACCAATAAATTTTTTTTAAAATAAGAGTAAATTTGAAAAAGTTGGACATATATATTTTCCTCGGTTAGGCTCACCTATTTTTATAATTTCCTATTGGTCTTAGATTATCAACTCATACTTCGTTCAAACCGTAGTAAAATTTAGGTAGAAATTGGACAAAGCAGCTGACATTGACTAATGTTGGAACTTTTTCCAGACAAATTGCAGTATCTCCCCGCAACCTGCACACTAGACTTTAAATACAGGCCTAGGTATGATACACAACGCACCTCCCACCTCCCACCTCCCACCTATATATATATTAACTTCCTCCTCCACATATTCTTCCCATCAACTCGATCGGCCGTTAGTTAAATCACAAAGAAAAAGAGAGAAAAAAACGTTGCAAGACTTCTTAACAAATTTAGCAGTGTTTAGACCAGCCGGGTTGTAACACTAGCTTGTCTGCCTCATGTTTTCTTAATTATGTCCTTTCTTTAACTCGATCACAAGCTAGATTAATACTACTAATTAAGTTTAGTTTGAGCCCAGCAGCCATCACCAAGGAATAGATTAAAGTACAATATGCAGAGTAAAATACTCACTGCTACTAACCTCCTTGTTTGTTTCATGATTCTCCTCATCTTCTTGCGGGATTCAACCACCACTTTTACTTTTGCTCAATCATCATCATCATCATCATCATGTGCACAATACAATTTTATTAGCAACAAGGTTTTCAGCTCATGCAATGATCTCCCATATCTCAATTCCTTCCTTCATTGGACATACAACTCATCTTCCAAAACGGTTAAAATCGCCTACAGACACACAGCCATTTCATCATCATCATCATCAAAATGGGTTGCATGGGCGATTAATCCAACGGCTCAAAACATGATCGGAGCGCAAGCACTCGTGGCTTATCAGAAATCTGATGGTACTATAACAGCATACACTTCCCCTGTATCTGTCTATCGAACACAATTGGAGAAAGGAAGTTTGAGCTTCCCAGTTTCAGATTTAAGTGCTACGCCTATAAATAACGAGATTATTATTTTCGCAACTTTGGAGATTCAGAATCTTAACTCCACTATTGTGAACCAAGTTTGGCAAGATGGTCCAGTTTCCAATGATATTCCCACTATTCATTCAACTACTGGGCCTAATATGCAATCTATGGCAACTATCAACCTTCTTTCTGGAGAGTCTGCTTCCACCACTGGAGGTTCAAGAATCAAGAAGAAAAATGTAAGAGCCAGCTTTCAACCATCAACCATCAACCTTTTTTTTTTTTTGAATAAAATAATATATACTTGGCTTGGGGGTATTTATTTTTAATTTGGTTTGAATTTCATATATATTCAGATTCATGGAGTTGTGAATGCTGTGAGCTGGGGGATCTTGATGCCACTTGGAGCAGTGATTGCAAGATACCTGAGAGTTTTTCCTTGTGCTGATCCGGCATGGTTTTACCTTCATGTTACCTGCCAATTATCAGGCTACTTTGTCGGTGTTGCCGGATGGGCTACGGGAATTCATCTTGGGAAACAATCTAAGGGAATTCAGTACACCACCCACAGGATCATCGGCATCCTACTCTTTTGTCTCGCCACCATTCAGGTATATAAATAATAGATATGCATATATATCTATCAATAATATAATATAATTAAAATCATGTTTGTTGTGACATAAATTAATTAATGATGTACGTATGTGACTAGCTATAACATTTTCGTTTGGATATATAATTTATCTAGCTAGCTAATTAAGCTAACATCGACGTACTATATAATATTTAAGATATATACGTGAATGCAAGGACGGAGTCAGGATTTTAACTTGGAATCATGGGCTAATGGACTATATCGAATTCGTCGGGTGAGTTGGATTAAGAATATTTTATGAATCCGACTAGACTACACATATTTTCAAGTGTAATATTTTTTTGTCCGGGTGGGCTTAGAACCCCTAAATATCTATACTAGCTCCATCCTTGCGTGAATGATTAATGGCTACAGTTGCATATGGGGAAAAGATCCCCGACGGTGCAAGATGCACAGCTGCCCCGACAGTGCATCGAAACGACACCGTCTTGAATGTGTTTTTTTTTTTTTTTTAGATCGCATCGAGACGGCGTCGTTTCGGATCGAAACGACACCGTTTCAATGCACTGTCGGGGGAGCGGTGCACCTTGCACCAGCGGGGATCGAGGTCCGTTGCATATGATCGATGATGCAGGTGGTTGCTTTGCTCTTAAGGCCAAAAAAAGAGCATAAATACAGATTTTACTGGAACATTTACCATCATTCATTCGGATATACAATTATCATCCATAGCATTGTGAATATATTCAAAGGTTTTGATATATTGAATCCTGAGGAGAAATGGAAAAGAGCATACATAGGCACAATTGCCGCACTTGGTGCTGCGGCAATAATATTGGAAGTATACACATGGTTTATAGTTGGAAAAAAATCGGCGGCTAGAGTGGATCATAACAACCATAGACACAGCAACGGAGCAAATGGTTCTATTAATGGAACACACCAATCAGAAGAGACTATATAATATATATACTGTTTGTATTAATCCTTGCATATATCGACATTAATTAATTAATTGGAGTTTACATGTTTTTTGTTACACTTTATGCATGTGTGAAAATAAGTGAGATATTCATTACTCCTATTTACTTATAAAGAAGGTGGTTAATTACTTGTACTGTGTTTTTCTTGCCAGCTTCGATCTCATCATCATGTAACATATATATGGATGTATTGTGCCTTTCTGGCTTTCTCTATATGTACTTATTATTTGATTCCTTATCAAGTTATCGACTCCTTCTAATTAATAGTGTGTGTACATGTGTTGTAAAATCGATCTTTATTTTTTTATTTTTTCATTTTTTTTTTTTTTGAAACAATCGATCTTTAATTAAACGTGCAATTAATTGAATGGATCTTCTCTTAGCATTAGTATAAAAAACATAGTGCGACTTATTGTAACAAAAGAATAAAATTGCATTTATTATTTGGGGGAGTGGTTTAAAATGAAAAAAAAGGGGAAAATGGAAATCGGGACGATTAAAATATAAATTAGGTGATAAGGACAGATCCACTGTTCATAACCTCAAATCCACTGTTTGTTGCAGTGGAACTGACCTCAAATCCAATGTTTCACTATCACAGTGGAATAAAGATATGTCATTTTTACCCGAAAAAAATTTCATTGTCCTTTTTACATATTTCTATGTTCAAATTATCATTTTCAACAATAAACCCTTATTATTTTTGCAACTTTCTTTACACAATAAAAAGATCATGGTCTAGTCATAACTTTTGAACAAATATAGGAGACTATTTTTACTATTACGTACCTCCCAACATATATATATATATATATGTATATATATGGAAAATGATTTAAAGCACAGAAATTCTGTACTCATATCTCCCAGAAAGTTGCAAATTGTGGTCCAAAACTTTTATGTTTTTTTTAGTTTTTGTTTTTAAATTATGTGATCGGGGGACACCATCGGTGCCTCGATCACCCTCTATATATATATGCTGAACTTCACACTAATTAATGAAAAGTAAATATAATTTTCTAAATTGCTAGGTTGGATGACGTGGGAACTACTTTGACTGAGTCTTCTGCTAGTGGACCCTATGTTTAGCCTGTTACACAATCCAGCAGAGACCCGGCCCAACTTAAAGCCCAAGTCTATCAGCAGCGTATTATCTATTTTAATATCATTTTATGTAATGTTTTACTTTATCCTATGTGTATGATGAGGTGGAGGTTGGATCCTATGTGGATTAGGGTTGATACCATATAAGTAATCAAGTCATCTTTTTGTAAGAACCATTATCGCGCGGATTATCGATCTGTTCATTTTAAATAAAGAAAAGGGGCTGGATTGCTATCGTTTTTTGCTAAACCCTAGCTTTCTAGGGTCATTGGATAACTTTGAAAAAAGAGAGAACTTGCAAGCTAAGAAAGAATGCGCGCATTAATTTCAATCTTTTCATTTCTCACACGTGCATCATGAGCTTTTTCAGATGGTGGTACAAAATGATCAGAAACATATATAGGCTACGTGATCCGTTTAATAAAATTAATTAATGAAAAGCAATAAGCTTAAGAGAATTAGGTTTTCGAGATTTCTGAAGAAGGATAGCATTGTAACGATGAAGAAGACCTTTGACGTCGTCACTTAATGCCTCAAGAATAAATGCATACTGTGAGTCAGAAGCTTCTTTAAGAGCTGCACCTTTCACTATTTTATGAAACTTCAAGCTGGTTTTTGCATCATGATTGTGTTGATCGATCGCAAACTTGGCAACTTTGATCACGTTGCGGTCATTTGGGTTCACCGGATGCCAGCCACCACTGGTCGTCGGACCACCTTCCTCAGCCGCTGCAAACCTTGTGCAATAGACGGCCACCATGAGCAATAAGATTGAAATTGGCTGAAAATTTGAGGACATTTTTATTTTATATTTTGTTGTTTGGCTCTGTGAAAATGAAAAGTGGCTGTATAATTGTTTAATTTGGTCAAAGTGTAGAGCTATGCAATGATGCATGGATGCCTTAATAGAGGTGTTTATATATATAGTGCTAATTAACTTACTTGGTTACCATTAATTGATAATATACCCCATCCTCTAATAAAATTAAGGATGAGATATTGACACTAATTGGGAGACATCGGTTACTTCCTCTATTGCACCTATTATGCTAGCTATGTGGATATCTTTCCATGTAAATATACATCTTAACAAATTTTGTTTTTATTAATTTTCTACTTTAACCTTTCCATTTTTTTTTTCTGTAAATTGATTGATTTAATTTTAAGTAGAATGGTGGAATATATGCAACCCACAATACACAAAGGAACACTTCCTCCTAAAATATATATGCTATAAGTATATATTTGTATAGTGCTCGGTCTCGGATACCGAGTGCTTAATTATCTGGAAAAGAAACGTTCGTTGACGATGTTATTTATATACGTTTATGATAAATCCGAGCCTAAAAACTCTAGAGACAATAATCTAAGATCCAAAAAAATGGAATGTAACTATAAAACAGGGAGAGTTTTTGTGTAATTTAGACTGGGCCTGAGAATGTTCTTCTCAAGTTGCCTTTGTATCATGAGATTGTTCAGGAATCAAGTATGCCGTAGTTCTAAGGATTGTATATATATGGAACTCTTGTGCCCTAGGTTATGATTGTATCTTGTCCTTCAAGGACTCTTGTTTGTAACCGATTATAGGTAAATCCGAGTTAATCTCCGTGATTCTAGGAGATAATCATGCATGTTTAAATGACAGAATTAGAGTTGTGATCATCAGGGATTATTTCCATATTTATCATATATGTTACCCACGTGGGATAAGGCGGTGATCAGCTCTATCCGACCTGCGAAGAGCTTCAAACTATGCCCTGGCCTGAGCTGCGCTGCTCTGGCTCTACGGTGCCCTGACCGACCTGCGGTGGGCTATAAATGGTGCTCAACAGACTAGGTAGACCTCCCTCCTAGGGGTAAAGGTCTTTATAATTGAGTATTAGCTAGGGCTCCTAGCCCCTAAATGTTTTCCTTCTCTCTACTTATTTATTGTTTTGCTATTTATAGGATGACATGTGGCCGGGGCTTAACCCGACCTCCGTCATTCGTCACGTGACATTTAGAGAAAATCTTAAATCTTATGTAAGCATCATATCATATCGGAAAGTGTGGAAAAAAATAAACAATCAAGAGACTCGGGAAACTGAAATTTAAGTTATTCTATTAACTAACTCAACCGATTACAACTGCTGTCGAATGAGAATCATAAATAGAACTCCGTAGCTCCATTCCTAGGCTGACTCTCCAAGCTCATCGTCCAACTCATCATGCATTAACCTTCATTTCCTCTCATTGCAAATAAAAGAGTGAGCTCGTGCACAAGATCAAAAGAGATATTCATGTTTGTCAGATGTCGGGAGACCTTGCATAAATCTACTTCATCAAGTTTACGAAACAGTTGAAAACATAACTAGGAACATTTAGAAAACCAGTTTTAAAACATAACTTGAAAAGTAGGAAAACCCACTTTAAAATCAACTTGAACAATGCATATATAAAAAACATGTCTATTACTACGTTCCGTTCATCTTGCACGTACTTGTTCATTTCATTAATTACTTATTTATCGTGTTTATCTTACTGATCAAGCTTATGTAAGCTTTCTACTAACTCATACTTCACTTGTTTACTAACCATAACATGTTCGTGTCTTATGTTCGTGCTTCTTACTTATTTACTTAACATATTCAAGTTCTTGTCTTGTCTTGTTCATATATATGTTGCTTACTGACTTGACATAAGGGCTTGGTGCAACACGACTAATATGACTTATCATACCTTTCAAATTTCAATCATGAGACTTAAAACCATCGTCTTGAAAACAACATGGTGAGCACTATACCTCCGACACATGACTTAAAACCCATGGTAGTCCGTTTATTACATAGCAAAGTCACTAACTATAAACATGTAGGCGCACATAAAACACATAGATTTCATGTAAAGTCCATAACTAACCTATGAGAACCTACTAAGGCCATAATAACACCGAACTCTCATCTTATTTTCAATATTCGTAACCAAAATGCATAAACAATTTACAGGAAGGTACCTAGAAAACAGAATAACGTTATGAAAATACAGCTTAGTAGATACCTGGCAACATATAATCATGTATGTTTTCGTGCAGTTTAACATAAAAGAGTATTCGAAGCAACTTAAGAACATGATCTTTAAATTAAAACGAAAAATATCGGTAAGAACTTTTCTAACCTTAGAGACGACCCGAACTACGAACCGAACATCAACTAAATTCCAAATCTATGCGAATCTACAAACCAGCAACGAAAAACATAATTCTTACGGGAATCTAATCCGACCAATATCAAAGCCAAAACAACTACGAAAATATTACATCTTAACTTCAAAAAGAAATTCAAAGCCTAAAATTGTAGCTGGAAAACAAAACTGATGTTGAACAAACCTAGAAATCAACTGGACTGCTCCAGAAGAAATTAAGTCTTGAAGTTACCCCGTGCGCATTTCCATCTCCACTTATCCTCAACTTATCATAAGTCAAAACATTCATGCATGATCGGTTCAAATTTGATTTGACTTTTTTTACCCGAATAGTTTGATTGGGTATGATTCAGATCGAATAGGCTTGACTTGTATACAACTCGAATACTATAAATGAACTTATCTCAATCATTTTGTATATATATACTCGATTTGTTAGCTCGTGAGCACTCTCGAATAAAAAATGGACAATTATCCAAAAGGACACATATTAGACTTAATTAGGCAAAAAGGATACCCAAAACAAACACTTAGTTATAAGGACACAAACTAGATAAATAGACCAAAATACCCTTAATGAAGAAAAAAAATAAAAAATAAAAAAGAGGGGAACCAGCCGACGCAGAATGTGTATTTATTTTATTTTTTGGAGCTACGTTGCTGCTGTTATGTTTTGTTTTCTTTTGATTTTGTTTTTGTTTTTTTTTCCTGGATTGAAATTATGGGATTTTTTTTTCTTCTGGACAGTGAAAGTTTATTTTTTTCTTTTTTTCATTGACCACCGTGATGCACTGAACACCCCGATGCATTGACCACCGCGATGCAGTGACCACCCCCGATACAGAGACACCGCGATGCAGTGACCACCCTCGATGCAGAGACGCTGTGATGCAGAGAGATTGCGATGCTTTCACCACCGCAATGCAATGACCAACACAATGCATTCACCACCGCAATTTATTGACCATCACGATACATTGACTACCTCCGATGCAGTGACCATCGTGATGCATTGACTACCTCCGATACAGTGACCATCGCGATGCATTGACCACCCAAGATCCATTGACCACTGCGATGCAGTGGCCAACCCCGATGCAGAGACACCGTGCAGAGACAATGCGATGCATTCACCACCACGATGTAGTGACCACCGTGATGCATTCACCACCGCGATGCAGTGACCATCCCGATGCAGTGACCACCTTCTATGCAGTGACCATCATGATGCATTGACCACCGCGATGCATTGACCACCCACAATCCACTGACCACCATTATGCAGTGGCCATCCCGATACAGTGACCACCTCCAATGCAGTGACCATCACGATGCATTGACCACCCCCGATGCAGTGGCCATCCCGATGCAGTGGCCACCCCCGATGCAGAGACACCGCGATGTAGATGCTATGAGTAGTAGCACCGATCGAGACACTCGGTCATTGCACAGTGGAAGCTTATGCGATTTACGATATGAGACACAACTAATTAATCCTACGAAAAGGTTGAAGATTTACCCTATCGGAGAGAGATGATAAAATCGACCAAGGGAGAAGCCACAATCTTCCAGATTGTATCTCCTAGCGACGACTGGTGGACGTCGAATCCTCACCGTAGAACCTCCTCGAATATGCACAAGAAAAACCCTAGGTTTTTCTTTTTCTAATGACTAAGGCAAGAAACTAATTTTTCTTCCTTTTATTTTGGTTGTGGCGCATTTTTTTTTGTTGTGTTATTGTGCTAGGAGGAACTCTCTTTATATAGGAAAATAACCAGTCAAGAGAGTTATCATTTTCACACCACAAAAACTTATTCCCATATGGAAAAGATATTTTTGCTACAAAAATAAGAGATAATTCCCAAAAAATCAATCTCTTAATTTTCTATTAATTATCAAACAAATAGATAAATAATTAATTACACATGTGACATAATCTAGGAAAATTTCTTCCCCTAATTATCTCAAATGTGGCGCCATTTTTTTAGTCATTTTAATAGAAAATGTCTTTTCTATTTTACATATTATTTACCAAATAAATAATATTGCATATTCATTAAATAGACCAACTATTTAATTTAATCTCGAGGTTCCATAAAACGAGAAAACACTCGCGTGTTAGGAGCCAACCCGAGGACCATGGACCTATAACCAGTAGCTATAATAAATTGAATAAAATATTCATCGAACAGAATATTTCTACTCAACTTATTAATTCTGGAATTACGCCACCATAAATCCGAAACTGAACTCTATCGATTATAGATATAACTTATTCCCAAAACGTCGAGTCGATAAGTGTCCATTGATATAATCATTTCATATAAACTAACCCTCCATAGACTATCCGTAATGAAGCGGGATTATTTCCGTAAACCTTCTTCAATACATCTTATCCTTATTTACCATTAACCCACTAGTGATCAATTAGTTCATAACCAATACGAACTCGGCCAATCGATCAGTTTCTAGGATTAACAAATAAGGGGATTGTCTTTCTACTTCCCGCAGGAAGGAATGATTCCATATCTGTGAGACACACACTTATCACTCATTCCAGAATAGTGCCAACGTGAAAGTGATTCGAACCGCGCCTCTTAGAGATTCTTAACGAACACATCAAACCTTATCCTGAAACAAGCAGGAGTCTGTAAACACTTCAAAATTAAGGTTAATCCATCTATGATCATCTTGTGATTTTATAAGATTTCTCAGTCACGGAATTATATGAGAAACACAGATTAAACCGGTCAAGTCCTATATGACTACATCAAATATAAATGCCCCACTTAGACAACCAATGTCAACGGTCCGGATAAGACGGTCACACCATAAAGTGTTCTGGGCGCATTAATGGTGGTTTAATCAATAGACCCCATACTTTGATTAACTTCACTACGGACTAACATTTCAAGTGTATCACCATAAACTTAATCCTCATGTGTGACACACACTAATTTATATGGCTACATATGATACGACTTGGGGTTTTCAGCAGTGTATTACATATAAGCACGAAGCAAATAATAAGATAAGAATAACTCTGTCATTTATTAATTATAAAAATAATTACATAAATTGTCTTTCGGGCGCTAATTCCAACAATCTCCCACTGGCCCGTAAGGACAAGCAACAATTGTCTTTCGGGCACACAATTGCTAGATGTAATATCTTCGGATCAATCATAGATTGACATGATTACGCAGCGGAATGCATCAGATCGAGATCTAAACGAAACAAAGAACATAAATTAAAGATCAAACTACAAGGGGGTTTGCATTTTACCTTTTTATGGTGCTTAACTCCAAGATCAAAAAAGTATCAACGCAAGTTGAGAAGCCACAGCCTTCCAACGTGTGTCTCCCAGCAACACCAGGTGGATGGTGTTTCCCGCCACCTGTCCTCCTTGATATGCTACCTAGAAAACCCGAAGTTTTCTAAACTCGAACCCAAAGAACTATAGACGAAAATTCCAAGCTATATTCTTCCAATAATGGTGTGTTATGTCATTGTCAAAAGGTTTGGGAGAACTCTCTTTATATAGGAGAGTAATCCTTGTCCTCCAAAGATTTAATAATTAAGAGATAATTATTAGATTAATCCTTATTCCGAATAAAAGATAAATAAAATAATTATCCCAAACAAATTACGATAAATCACATTATTATCTAATATTCCATGAATTATCGATTAACAAATAAAAAATAAATCACATGTTAAATAATTATCCAAGAAAACTAATTTCTCTCTAATTATTTAATCACATAATGCGCCCCCTTAATTAAATAAATAAAGGTCCACGCATTTTTTGACATATTGGGCCGAGTCCACGAAAAATTTCTTTTCCATGTATTTAATTATCTAGTCCAACTAAACAATTAATCCACATATCAATTAAATAGTCCTATCCAACTATTTAATTATAATTGAGATGAAACGACGAGAAAACATATATGCTATATTAGGAGCCACGTCGGAGACCATGGACTCATATTCAGTAGCTACAATAAAATTAAATAAAATTATTCGTCAGACCGAACAATTATATTCAATCTATTAATTCCGAGATTACACCACCATAAACCCGAAATTGAACTCTGCCGAATATAGATAACTTATACTCAACTATGAGTTACATACGGATAAATCCTCCATAGACTGTTCACTTCGATTCGGGATATCTCCGTAAACCCTTCTCGAATCATATTATCCTTATTTACCATTAACCCCCTAGTGATCAATTAGTTCATAACCAATATGATATGAACTGGGCCCATCGATCAGTTTCTAGGGTTAACAAATAAGGGAACTGTCTGTCTACTTTCCGAGGGAAGGAATGGATTCCATATTTGTGATAACACAGACTACTCACTCATTCTAGAATAGAGCCAACGAGAAGTGTTGGATCACATACTACGAAGTGATCCTTATTAACACATCAAACTCTACCACAGTCTAAGCAGTTGTCTGTGATCACCTCAGGATTGCGATTAATCCATATATCATCATAATATGATTCGATAAGACTTCCCGATCATGGAATTATATCGAGAACTCAAATCAAATCGGTCCAGCCCTATATGATTATCATCATATATAAATGCCCCATTAGGTACCCTATTACCGACAGTCCGGATAAGACTGTCACACCTAAAGTGTTCTGGGCACATTATTAGCAAATTAATCTAGAGACCCGTACTCAGATTAATAAACGCTACGGACTAAGTTAATTTTAAGTACATCTCACTAACTCAATCCTCTTGTGTATAGCCATACACTAAGTTATGTGATTACATAAACGAGGTACTTAGGGTTTTCAGTAGTGTCTTAATTATAAGCATACATGCATATAATAAGATGAATTATTAATTCTGTCCTAAAACAATTATACAATTGTCTTTCGGGCACTACACCTAACAATCTCCCACTTGCACGAAAGGCAAGTGGATTAATTGTTTTAGAGCACACCCTTTATATCTATATCTACAACATTCTCCCACTTGCTCAAAACAAGTGAGACGTATCCCTCAAATCTGTACCCTCCATGCGCATCTTAGTAATTCATCCTTCCAAGCACGACCGTAGTGTGCTGCCGCAGGGTAGGTCAGTGACCCGGCGCGTACTTAGAATCCGAATACCATGTGACTCGGTACACTGATCAGGTAGGTTGTCGGCTTGAGTCAATCTTTGGGATCGAAACGTCGCCTTTCCATCTAATCCGGTGGTACACTTTCAATATGCCTTTGAGTCAACATTGAGGACAAGATCGACTTAACGATCATCCTTAATCCGACCTAAAGCCAGAATCAGTGTTATCACTTATATTCTTGAATATACTAGCATATTATTCCTCATTCTCCCGAAGATACTTGAGGATTCACTAAACATCACATTTAGTATTCATTTGCAGGTTTAGATAATCATTCCTGAGAGGTAGGGTAGACGACATCGTTGAGTGCTACATAAATGCAAGAAACACTTAACCAGGTGAATGGATGGGATTGCCAATGATCGATTCTCATGGATTTGAGCGAATCAAACCCTTTAGAATGAATCCCGATGGCATGTCAGACTCTGACTTCAGATAACACACCCATGTTGTTTCCAACTGTTTCAGTGTTACCATTCATAAACACTAATCTACATACTACTTTACTAATATTCATTCCTAGACTACGAAAGACTTATCAACATTCTGGTCAAGTCCACGTATTAAAATACATTACTTTAAAATGACCTAAAGGTTTCCTTTAATGCCCAAAGGATATAAGTTATGGCACGCATCCTGCCAAGGTTCTTTTGAATAAATTAAGATACCGTTAGTCTCGCAAAAAAAGTCTTAGGGAATCACCCCTATTTTCTACTTTGTAACGAATCCGTTATTTATTCTTAGCTAAAAACCTTATGTTCTGAATGATTTCAGATTCCATTGTTCGGCAAGGAAGTCTTAGGGAATCACCCCTATTTCCCGCTTTCTGACGAAATCAAGCAAGACTGAGTGGTAAGAGAGATCACGGTCTGGTTAACTCTCTACCTTTTAAGGAATCACCCCTAAATTACTCAGCTTTGCGTTGAAAGTTCCAATTACTCCCACTGGGCCTGAGATACTCAGGTGGTTCTATAAGAGTTTCAACAAAATTGGAGTATCAAACTCCATTCACACGGTTATGGCTTTTAAACCAACCTCTATGATCAGGATCCTATACAGTCCACGAAGGACTATAGGTCATCAATATACCCTATAGACCGTAAGGTCCTGCAATGGGTAATGGACAAACCATACTCCTACTGCGTTCGGGGTGGATTGATATACTGATCTAGTTTAGTAGTTCTTATTAGTGTTATCACCAACTGCCAATGTTGGATGTGGACTGAACACATCAGTTAGTATCATCTTGAGTATAAATACTTCAAGATCCAAGGTTGTTATTTATAGACTCTATCAAACCGAGTTTGACAGTATAACCGTCATTCTCTGATTTTACGAGTTTTATAACCAACCTTTACTCAATGCATTAAGATATTTCATGACCTGAACGTGTACGCAAAATTTCCAGTCCTACCTTCAAGCACTAAATGCTAAATGTCTATATTTACGGAAGTGGGGTGAACCGAATTCACTGATTATCCACAAATGCGCAGGCATCTTTTAGGTAGACTTCTCGGTTATTCATTACAACCGTTATTTTGCAACCAATATCTTAAATGAGTTCAACAGCGTATCGTAGCACATTAATAACTATACAAGGCAAATTTATGGTGTATCCCTTAGTGAAAAACTATTCACTGGGAGGCAGGCCGAGCATCAGTCCCGAAGACTACGCAATAACCTATTTCTGAGTATGGAATACTCTATTTCTGGTGAAATCAGAGATTTCCTCCAAATATTTTGGATAAAATTACGGAGTTTCGAGTAGTTATCAGACAATATGTCACTACTCAGAAGCTCCCACTAGCTTGTATCTTTCATATGACCCCGAAGGTTGATATGATCAGGCTATGTAACTTCTTTAAATCTATTACCCTTTCCCGATTGAAAGGAAACTTAGGTATTGTTCTTTTAAGACAGTGTTCCTTTGACTGGGAGATAGGAATCACCCTAAGCCAGTCTTCAGATCTTGTCTTTAGGGAATATGCACTAATTAATAGAATAGAAAGAAGCGTTTATCGAAATACGGAAACCATTTGGATTTATATTGTTTAAGATGTGTTACATATACCTATTCAGTATTTCTTAGTGGTTCTGAATTTATCAAACAAATGTCCGAGTCTTAGGTTCGTGCTACGAATGTTATATTCATCGTCAATAAGACAAACAAATTATCCTATTGAAAATGAATAAGTTCGTTCCAACGAATCCGAAAACAGAAAATGAATATTTTGTGATACTCAAGAATTGAATCCGAGATTCATTTCCATATATCACTCCCACTAGTCTATCTGAAATAACTGCCCGTTGATGAGAGTCAACTCGACTCTGTTTTTCTATGTCTTTTATACTCCGTATAGACTCGTTTTACGTAATTCCGGGAGCATTTGGTTTGGTTTTGACACATATTGCACCGTTTTGATGTTTATGAGATCCGGACATATAATCCGGGATTCTCGACCTTTTTTGGGGTATTTATTATACTCTCGGTCACCCTAGTGTCCCGTAGGGGTTATGTGTGTTGTCGTTTTTGATGTTTTTCAGGAACTAGGTGTACGAGATAAATGCGTTTCGGAGCTTCGGAATGGTGAAAAATCCACTTTTGGGAAGAAAAGTTGATAGGCCACCGCCTATGGTTCATAGGCCGCGGCCTATGAACATCAGAGAGTTGCCTAAAATTGACTCTGTTCATAGGCCGTCGCCCATAAACTGTATGCCACGGCCTATAAGATGTTGAAAGTTGAAGAATCCTGCTGTCTGTCATAGGCCACGGCCTATGAATCACAGGCCGCGGCCTACGGACCGACTCAAGCGACTATAAAAGGCATTTTTTTACTGATTTTTCAGCATGATTTCATCTCCTTCGACCATTTCTGAACTTTTTTCATATTTTTAGATTAGAATTAGCTTTTGTATATAATTAGCTTATGTTAGGTTTAATTTTATGTAATCTGAAGATCGATGCTACCCGGCTATTATAATTTCAGTTTCGATTTCGTTTTCGCTTATGGTGTTCTTCGTCCCGATTTCTGGTAATTCCGATTTCTCTCTTTTGATTGCGATGCTTGGCTTCGATTTCATATTCATTTCTTGTTGTTTTTGTTGATAGAATGAGTAGTTAATATCCCGATAGTCGAGTTATGTGATAATCTTTGAAATTGAACTCTAGTTTGTTAATTGAGGTAATTTTGATGTGTTGATTGTTAGATTCTCGGTGTTGTTAACGTTGTAGAACTTATTCTTAATGACTTTTGTTGAACTGATCACTCAATAATCGTGTCACACGTATTGTCTTTATAGATGTATTTTGCGAGGGGATACGGGAACCGGGGTTCTAGGATCACCCTGTAAAACCGACTGAGTTGTTCAGATTCGGTTTCGTGTGTGAGGTTTATATCGTTGTTAACGAGTGTCTCATAGAGCGTAGACCGTGTTGAGTCTGTTAAATCCGGTCAGCGGACTGTTGAATTCGACATAGGAAACTAGGTTGTTGAAATTGGCGCTTAGTTTCGGAAATAGGAGACGACATCCTTTAACAATGCCAAGAACATTAGAGTATATTGAAATCACTTCCGGTTACGAGTTAGGGCTCGGTAGTAGTCGATTGGATCATAGCTCGGCTATCTTGTTTTTCATAGTTTAAAATCTTTTTTTATTTATTATAATTTTAACGCTTTGTTTTGTACATCATTGTAGTAGAACCGGTGATCTGACAAATCACCGTCCTTAGAATTTATGTACCGCACTTGTGTTGGCCTGAACTAGGAATGAGACCGACTTTGGTACTCGACCAGATTCCCTGTGGGATACGACCTTGACTCACCAATTCTAGGCTACAGTTGACCCGGTACACTGCCGGTGAGATTGGACACTTAGAAAAGGCCGATCAAGTTTTCTGGCGCCGTTGCCGGGGAACTCCGGTTGATATCTATGAGTTAGTTGAGTTTTTAGGATTAGATCATTTTTATTATTTGTTTTCTGTGCATAGTTTGTTTTATTTGTTTTTGTTGAAGTGTCACACCATTTAATTTTGTAGTGGTAGTGACTAGATACTGTGATTGTGTTCGTGTTGTTTCCCTGATTTACAGTTAATGGATCCTTACGGCAATTACGGCTCATTTCCTTACTCATTCGGAGGCTACAACTACGGTGCCATGGGTTACGGAACACAACCTTATTACTAAATCAACCCATACACCGCATCATATGGAAACGAGTGGGGGAATGCCCCAAGTTACTTTGATCAACAACTCGATACTCCTTCACCTCCGGAATTAGAGACCTTAACAGAGCAACATTTGGCACTTGAACAAATCGTTGAACAAATGGGTAAAGAGTTTCGAAATGTCAGGACTACGATGCAAGCGGATATTCGAAACTTGGAGCTTAAAGTGCAACAACAGTTAGAGGAGGCTGAGAGGAGAGAACAAGAAGGTATGATTGAAATCACCCCGGAGGAACACTACGTGGATGGTATGACTCTTGTATCTATTGAGTCACCTGTTCCGTCTTCATTTAGCCCTATTGTTATATCTTCAGGGGTGCACCCTATTGAGTTTGTTGTTGAGCCTATTTGTTGTTACTTGGAGCTGGAGTCGTTGTTGGTTGGTATATGTCTTAGTTCGGGGAAAGTGAGTTCGTTGTTCTGTGCAACGAATTCATCGAACCAGTCGTGGTGGTGGGGATTGAGCCCCGTGTTTTTAGTTTTTTGTTTTCCGGGGATGCTCAATTCCAACGATTTTGCGAAGGAGATGCAACGGTTTAGTCTCCTTTGGTATAGCTATCCTTTACATAGTTCGGGGTAGAGAGTCTAACTGAGGACGATAAACTCAGAATGTATTTTTATCGGTTTTCTTCCCCTAGTGTGTCATTGTGTTTCTTTAGTGTGTATTCGGGTAAATTTTGATGTGATATAACCCGGTGTAGTGTGTATTATGGGGGTTAGTGTGGTTTTTTTTTTTTTTTTTGTTTGGTTTTTGATGAGTTGTGGTGATCCGTCTATTTTTCATTTTTGATATCTCCATACCTGTGTATCTCGTGTAGTTGTTGTTTCTGTTGATATTAGCACAGGTACCCTGAGAGGACTTTCTACGGATGCCACGTGATCGTACTCGCACCATTTTCCGGTTGTAAGCTAACTTTTCTACCCTTATCCTTCGTGTTTCATTTTAAAGTTGGGGGTGGTTAGTTTAGCTTAAATGTCCTGTATTCATGTCGAATGAGTTATACTTAGCGATTGTTATCCCTTTAGTTTAAATGAGTCAGATTCTGAGAATTTTGATGGTTTTGACATTGGTTTTGATACATCGAGCCTTCGGTATTGTTTTGATAAACATATAGTTATTGTATAGATGCATTTCATTCGAGTTGAGATCTTGTATTGAGAATCGAATAGTTCTATCATGTTAGCTTCGACGTCATTTATCACCATGATTAGTGGACGATTTTAGTTGTCGTATGACCCGGTTACCTAGAACATATATTAGTAACTTCGTGGCAAAATAGAAAGGTCTTCATTGTTATGTACGGGATGACGGTTCTGGCATTTATTTTGACCCGATCATAACCAAATGCCACCCTTAACGTTAATCCACAGTTACCCCTCTCAGCCTGTTATAGGGTGGTTAGACCGCCACCCGAATTAGCCATTCATGTTACTAACCCGTGAAAATCGATGTCCCTAACTTTATTTCGGTCTACGTATCCTTGATTACCTTGCAATTGATCTTTTTCGTTCCGCACATTTTACGATGTTGCGAGGTATTGTTGAAACATAAGTAATGGTATGGTGTCGTGAATTACGAGTTATTCGGAATGAGGATTGTAACAATGTATTGGTTTCGGTTTTATTTAGAATTTTGATGAATAGTGCCAAATTTTTATATATGTTCCTGTATAGTTTCTTTATGAAAAAAATGAAAAAAAAAAGAGAAAAAAAGAAGAAGAGAGAAGCAGTATTTGTACTAGTTTGATTCAAGTCCAAAATGGGCTAAATTGTATGTAGTATTGTGAAATGTGTCCAAATATGGACTATATATGTGTACAGTGAAGAAAAAAATGGTACGTTGAAGATTGAAGACGAAGTTAGAACCGAGTACGTGTTTATATTTTTTCTCGGTTAAAGCTCGTTTGCACCTTCTCTTTCTATTTTTATCGTAAATATCCTTTCGTAGCCCTGACCTGAGCCTAAACGATATAACCGTGCAAGTCCTGCCTGACCGTACTAGACGACGATAGACCTCGATTAGTGGAGATGTTTACGACGTATAAGTGATGCGAATCAACTTTATGACATTTTCTATATCAATTTACCCCCGAAATTGGACTTAAACAAGATTAATTCATGAGAAACTATATGTAAAAGTGCTTAATTTGATTGTTAGTTACGTATGAGATTTTATCGTGACTATTTCGTATTTTTATCCTATTTCTATACCGAATTGTATTACTACACGTTTTATGATTCTTTGTAGGAATAATTGGTGGACTAATTTGAGACGAAGTGGATTTGGGCCGAGACATGTAGTAAGATCAAGATCGAACCGGAGGAGAACCAAGTCGAGCTGTTGGACATGCCCAGGACAAGCCCAAGACATGCCCAAGACAAGCCCATGACAAGCCCAGGACATGCCCAGGACAAGGCCAGGACATGCCCAAGAATCAGTCCAGGATGCCCCAGACATGTCCAGGATCAGTCTTGGACAAGCCCAGGAAAAGGCTAGGACGCTGAACCGAGCATGATTCTCGGTAAAGCGACCTAGGTGACCAAGGAATGCTCAGGATCAGTCAGGACATGTTCTAGAAGAGCCCACAGGACAACCAGCACGCTGAACCGAGAAACATCTATGGTACAGCAGCCCATGTGTCCAGGACATGTCCCAGACAAGCCCAAGACGTGTCTGGACATGTCCAGGATCAGTCCAGACGCTGAACCGAGGGACATTTTCGGTTAAGCGAGCCGACTTAACCCTAAAACTTACAGATTTACCCTTTTAAGCCCTAGGTCGGTTTGTTTACTATAAATAAGATGTAATACATCAGAATACATACGTTTTTCAGTGCAGACAATTTACTTAAAGTATTATCAATATAAGTTCTTGTTTTCTTCATTATTTGAGAGTAGTTTAGCTTTTGCATGTTCGTTCAATTGGTGATTCATCGCGGAGGAAATAGCTAGAAGATTGATCTCGTGTTTCTAGGTAATCATGTCGATTCTTTCTTCTATGTTTTATGAATTTGTGATGATTATCCTTGTTACAAGCATGTTAGGTTAAATTATTTGTAGATCGAATTGAACGATGTTAATTTGCACCTAATCGTGATTTATATTGATTCATACATGAGAAACGCCCGGTCTCGGGGAAAAGACTTTGTTTTGGAAGAGTACCCAATGGTCTATATTGGAGAAAAGCCTTAACGATTTAGTTTCCCCGATATGAATTGTTTTGATTATTTCTATTGTTTCTTTTTAACTTACATGTTTAGAACTTGATCAACTCTTTGCATGTTTTCGTAAATTATTCTTGAAGGAACTAAGGTTGAAAAGAGTAATTGGACAAGAAACAATTATATCGTTATTAGTTAACTAGCCCGTGCACGGTGGTTACGTAGCGAGGTTTACGGTATTTATTATCGGTATTTTCTAGTTGTTAATTCGTGTTTAGTTAATATTGTTCTAGCCCGCGCACGGTAGACATTTAGCTATTCATAGGGTTCTAGAGTCCGCGCACGATCTATGAACCACTTCAGGAAAATACACCAATAATTGATTCGATTCTTGGAACTTTAATGACAAAAGTGTATGATCAATATAGGAAACCATTAGGGAATAATTAACTAGTTCAGTTCGATCTACTTTCTTAAAAGTGGTTAAAACTCGTCTTGATTTGATAAACCGTTCTTTTTACCTAATTTTCTTCGTTTATTTTGGTCAAAGACCACAAACCACCCGTAATCTTGAATTTTATAACTAAGTTTGCATAATTATCGAACAAGTCCCTATGGGATCAACCTTGCTCACGAATTGAGCTATACTACAGTTGACCTAGTCCGCTTGCTAGTGTAGTTGTGATTTTCGTGAACAAGTTTTTGGCGCCGTTGCCGGGGACTAGTTTCGGTAACGTAGGCTTAGTTTTGAAGTTCGGGTTATAGTCTTTTCTATTATCTCAATTCTATTTTCTTTTTCTTTCTTGATTTTTGGTTTTAGGATTAGATTATTTTTGAATTTTCGGGAGTTTGAAGAAGAGTCTGTTTTTGCATCTGTGGTCGGTCCAAGTTGAGACAGAGTCTGTGTTGCTGATTTTTAGGTTTTCTGGGATGCTGAACCGAGAATTGTCTTCGGTTCAGCGAGCCAACCTTGCCTCTGACAGGTTTTTGTTGTTTCTGTGTTGCAGTGCATGACTCGAAGCTCTAAAACTGAACTGTTTCCTTTAGATTCTGAAATAGAAGCAACTTGTAGGGCTAATAACGCATTGCGGAAAAAGGCTTTGACATCGTCGGGTAAAAGTTTAGAGGTTGACTTGAGTGAAGCCGGTCTTCAAGGTAAGGAAGAATCTGAAGGAGAGATTCCGGATTTGATTGAAACTGAAGAGGAGATGGCTTTGCAACAAAGAAATAATGCTAATGGTGATGGGGGAGTTGTCGAAGCTCATGAAAAGACGTTGTTTGACTATGCTACTCCGTCCATTGAACAATTTGTCCCAGCAATCAAGCCACCGACAAATCCTGCTGATGCTTACCACCCTAAGCCTAATGTAATTCAAATGGTGCAGAATTATGCTAGTTTTACCGGTTCACCAACTGAAGATCCAAGTACCCATGTTCGGAATTTCTTAGAAGTTGCTAATACCGTCAGGCCACCTAACATACCAGAAGGAAACATCCGGTTGACACTTTTCCCCTTCACTTTGAGGGAAAAAGCAAAACAATGGTTACTTTTGTTGGCTTCTAAGTCGATCACGACTTGGTATGAGTTATTGCGAGTGTTCATGAATCGATATTTCCCACCAAGCAAGACGAATAAGTTACGAACAGAAATTCTACAATTCAAGATACTACCTGGTGAATCTCTGGCCGATTCATCGGAAAGGTTCAAAGAAGCACTCCGGAAATGTCCACATCATGATATAGCCCTTTGGCTCTTGATGCACACATATTACAATGCAATTGAAGAAACAGACCAGATTAGGTTGGATGCATCAAGTGGTGGGGCTTTTATGGATCAATCACCGGATAAAGCATGGGAAAAAGTGGAAAAGATCATGATGAATAGTCAGTGGAATGGTAAATCTTCGGTTAAGAAGGTAGCTAGGGTATTAGATTCTGATGTTTCTCAAGAGATCCTTCAACAATTGTCCAACATCTCAACGCAGGTTACATTGGTAAGTGCTCATATGGATCGTTTCGAGAAAGGGGTGGCTAGTGAGAAAAAGGATGTGGCCCAAGTTGAGACTACGGAAGAAGAGGTTAGTTACATAGGGAAAGAGAGAGGGCAAGGTGGTCAATACACCAAGTATTATCCCGGGTCACATGATGCCCCCGGATTACGGTATAGTGATCAAAGCGGTGGCGAATATCCAAAGGGCAATAAATCAGGATCTTATGTGCCACCACATGCAAGAAACTCATGGGAACATGCCATTGAGCGTTTGAGTACAACGGTTGAGGATAACTTTGGGAAGCTTACGAAGATGATGGATGAGATGGCTAAGTCTTTCAATCAATATCGATCGAGCACCGATACTACTCTTTCAAGCCATGAAGCACAAATGAAAGCGTTGTCATCTCAAGTTGGGTAGATTGCGGAGCAATTGACTAGTAGACCCCCAGGAGGGTTGCCTAGCAACACCGAAAGGAACCCTCGGGACGTAAATGCCATAACTACTAGAAGTGGAAAAGTTGTTGGGGTAAGGATGCTAAAAAATCGAAGGAAAAAGCTCCAGAAGTTGTAGTTGAGGACCAGATTACCCAGGATAAGCAAGCAGAATCTGGAGAGTCTTTAGAACAGTCTAACCAGGACGCTGAACCGAGCATAGCTCTCGGTTCAACGAACCAGGATGTCCCAGAAACATCAGGACACACTCCAGGTGCTGCCAAGGCCTCAGGTAAGTCTTCTGATCTAGCTGTTACAGATTTGAATTCTCTTCCGTATCCACCTAAACGTAGTCCTAATGTGCAAAATAAGCAATTTAAAAAGTTTATTGACATGTTTCGAAAGTTGCAAGTTAATATTCCATTAGTTGAAGCAATTGCACACATGCCTAATTACGGAAAAATTTTAAAAGATCTTGTGTCAAATAAGCATCGTTTATTGGATTTTCAGACTATTTGTTTGAATGAGGAGTGTTCGGCTATCTTGCAGCACAAGTTACCACCAAAGCTAAAGGATCCGGGAAGTTTCCTGATCCCGTGCATCATAGGTGACGTGTGTTTTAAGAAAGTCCTATGCGACCTCGGTGCTAGTATTAATCTCATGCCTTATTCGATATTCCGTAGATTAGGGATAGGGGAACTTAAGGAAACTTCGATCACTATTCAGCTAGCCGATCGTTCTGTGAAGAGACCGATAGGGGTAGTTGAAGATGTCCTCGTTAAGGTAGATAAGTTTGTTTTCCCTGTTGACTTCGTGATTTTGGATATTGAGGAGGACTATGAGGTGCCTTTAATCCTAGGTAGGCCATTCCTTGCCACGGGTAGGACCCTTATAGATGTGCAAAAAGGAGAGATAATTCTTAGGGTTAATGATGAGAGAGTGACATTTAATGTGTTTAAGGCCATGAAGTACCCTAGCGAGCCCGTAGAGACATGTTGTATGATGAGTGCATTTCAGAGTTTGCAGCTTTATAAAGGACGTATCAAGAGGATTCACAACAAAAAGATCTTACATCGTAAGTTTGAAGTCAATGACAAGGTACTTCTTTATGATTCGTGATGGAGGTTATTTTCGGGTAAGTTGAGGTCGAGATGGAGTGGCCCATATGTCGTAGTTAAGGTAGATCCTTCGGGAACCGTGGGAGTGAAACGTCTAGGTAATGATAAGACCTTGATGGTCAATGAGTGTCGGTTGAAGCATTATACCGGTGTTAACTCTGACAGATCGGGGGAGGTCCTATACTTTGACGACCCTGTTTAGACACGAGTGGTTATACGGTCGAGCTGACGACCTTAAACTCAGAACTACTTCTTAGATCCTTTTTTTTCTCGTAGTTAGATCGAGTCATCGTGTCTAGGAACTCTTAGATTGAGTTGCGATTATTTTATTGTGTGGAGGTTTTTTTTATCGTCGTGTTTCAAAAGCTTTTGAGCAATGGATGTGCGAGTTTTTTTTACTCTATACGAGAGTTTAATCGTTGTTATGTCATTCTGATTTTCTTTTATTTTATTTTTATTTGGAGTCTATATTTATTTTTTATTTAATTATCAAGTTGGGTTTGTTTGTCAAATTTTAGGGTGAATTGCAATGGAATTAGAATTGGCTTAATCTTGTTCGGTGCACTTTAATTTTTCTTTCGATATTTTATTGTGTCGCCTTATGCCGGTATTATGACATTGTTTTTCTAGCACGGGTGGTATGTGCCGTGTTGCACTAATCGTTTTTTGGAGCGTGTTGGATTTGGTTTTTGGCAGTTCTTGGCTTGTTTTGGATTTTTGACGGATCTCTTGGTTTAGTATTATTGTTTCACGCTCGGATTTGCTTCGCGTTCGAGGATTTGCTCCACCGGCTTTACCAAAGCTAAGTGTCTTGGATTTCATTCTATTTTTCTTTCACATTGAGGACATTGTGTGTTCTTAAGTGGGGGGTAGGGTACACTTGCTTGGGTAAAGTAGTTATAATTTTACCACTTGATTTTTGTGAATTCCGGTGCATGTATTATGTTGAAAGTGGAACCTCGACACCTTTTACACCCGAGTTAGTACAAACAAAATGAAAGATCGTTGTATCATCTGTTTTCATTCGTGAAGTAGCACTTTATTAAGCGTTTTTCATGTCATGAAATCGATTATGAACAAAATTGAAGCACGTATGACTTTGACTGTTGTTGTTTCATGATTAGATGAAGGATTATGCGAGTTTAGTGTCAACATACGTGTCGATCTTTGACTTGTTTTATTCTCTTTTTACTCGGTGAAAGGAAATCAACGCATGGTTTGGCGTTGGTTAAGGGAAAATCATAATAAGGATTCGCAGCACACAAAAAAAGAAAAAAAAAAGAGAAGAAGTTGTGTGACATTTTGATGAGAGGGCTTGCTAGGCACCCACCATTGCATGATCCTCACGTCGTCAGTTGCATGACCCTTCAAAAAAAAATTTTAAATAAATAAATAAATAAAAAAATTGGGCAATGCGCTCGGTTTCCGAATCCTTCCGACCAACAACGATTAGTGCTCATTTCCTGTAACCTTGAGTTTCCGAGAAGAAGACCGAGTGTTTGGGAGATAAGTTGAGACATGAGGCTTGTATAATAAGAATCTTTTTATGAATCACAACGACATGACGAGTTATGCACACACGCACATCAGTTTCTTGATATAGGGATGCTTAATGACTTGCTTATGGATTGACGTTGATTCACATCTTATGTTTGTATCTTGATTTAAGTAGGTACTATTCGGTGTGTAAGACTTTTCAAGAAGTACTTTTCAATGTGATGTTTGCTCGGGACGATCAAAGATTAAGTGGGGGGTAGTTGATGCGAATCAACTTTATGACATTTTCTATATCAATTTACCCCCGAAATTGGACTTAAACAAGATTAATTCATGATAAACTATATGTAAAAGTGCTTAATTTGATTGTTAGTTACGTATGAGCTTTTATCGTGACTATTTCGTATTTTTATCCTATTTCTATACCGAATTGTATTACTACACGTTTTATGATTCTTTGTAGGAATAATTGGTGGACTAATTTGAGGCGAAGAGGATTTGGGCCGAGACATGTAGAAAGAACAAGATCGAACCGGAGGAGAACCAAGTCGAGCTGTTGGACATGCCCAGGACAAGACCAAGACATGCCCAGGACAAGCCCATGACAAGCCCAGGACATGCCCAGGACAAGGCCAGGACATGCCCAAGAATCAGTCCAGGATGCCCTAGACATGTCCAGGATCAGTCTTGGACAAGCCCAGGAAAAGGCTAGGACGCTGAACCGAGCATGATTCTCGGTAAAGCCACCTAGGTGACCAAGGAATGCTCAGGATCAGTCAGGACAGGTTCTAGACAAGCCCACATGACAACCAGCATGTTGAACCGAGAAACATCTATGGTACAGCGGCCCATGTGTCCAGGACATGTTCCAGACAAGCCCACGACGTGTCTGGACATGTCCAGGATCAGCCCAGACGCTGAACCGAGGGACATTTTCGGTTAAGCGAGCTGACTTAACCCTAAAACTTACTGTTGGTCCCAGAGAAGGGTGAAACTATAGTCAGAGGGGGGGGGGTGAATGACTATAGTGGAGTTTCAAAAACTTTTTTTTTATTTAAAAGATTTTGGGCAGCGGATAAGTCCCTTCTTACTATGATGTTGTTCAAATCAGTTTAGACAATCACAGATATAAGTTATGATGTAGGCAGATTAAGTAAGTGCTGTAAAGTAAATTGCAGAAATTAAATTGACACAAGGCTTATAGTGGTTCAGGGTGGTGTAATCCCTTAATCCACTCTTCTCCTGTGATGATTGGAGGAATTCACTATTGTTTTCACGGATACAATAGTATGATTGTCCTTAGCTTCCCAAGCTTCACAATCTGCAAGACTATCACTCCTTGACTGCAACAACTTCAGTGATTCATCTCTTTTGCTGCTCCTTGAGATCAAAATCCTTCAACATCTATCACAGATTCAACTCCTTCTCAGATTGCCTCCGATTCAGTTGCTTGATTGATGTGAATGTGATTCACACACTTGCTTGATCAATCTCGATTATGAATATGACTTTGTAGTTCCGATATTTGAGTTGATCACTAGATGTATCCTTGTAAGTTCAGAGAGAAGGCTTTTCAAATTGACAGAGTTTCTGCTTTCTTTCTTTTTGAATCGTTATATTCTTTTTCTGTCAATGCCTTCTATTTATAGCCTTGAATAACCTTGGTTTTTGTAATTCCGTCCGTTGGCTATATTAATGAGGGAATAATCCTTGATTTCATTCTTGATTCCCCCTTAATTGTATTCTCCTTGTTTTCAGTGATCTGATTCTTTCTTCAAACGTATAGCAGAAAATCCGTCCTTGATTGATCCTTTAATGATTGTGCATTTAATGCATGATCTTCTGAATCTTCATCGTATATAAAATTTGATCTTGTGAATGTCTCTTCGCCGCTTTTAGAACGGTAGAGTGAGCCTTCTGACTTAGCCGTTCATTCTTTCTTTGCTGTTCTCTTTTCCGAAAGTCAGTGTACTCAGCCGATTCACTGTTTTCTTCTTGTTCTAGTTATTTAAGAGTCTTTGTACTTCATTGATCCTTGATTTGGATGAGACCAGTGTACACCATTTTTGACTATTGAGTTTCATCACTTAAAACATGACTTAGACTTATCCAAGGTCATCACAGACTTCCTTGGTTATAAGTCAGATCATAATGTCTTATTTCTTCTCTGCTGGTGCTTGGCTAGCTTTCCTCTGCCGAATATCTGTTTTTGCTTTGCCGTCCTACCAACTAGTACAATACTTGTCTGACTCAACTTATACAACATGTCAGACTCTAAGTAAAGACTTATACAGAGAATTCTAACTTATTTTAGGCTTGCTATAACAGCTAGTATGGCCATCATCAAAACATAATAAAATGTTCCTAACAATTTTCCCCTTTTTGATGATGCCAAAACCCTCATAAGCCTGAACATAAGTAATAAAAAATATTCATAATAACCAACAGAACAATTTTATTCATCCATCAAAGGGCAATAAGATATTGCAATATTGTATCTCTTTATTCCAAGGCAAACGATAAAATTAATAAAAAAAACAACAGGTAACAGGTTTACTTCTTCATCTCTTCAAACCTGATGCCTTTGCCTTTGCTGTTCTTGCCTTTGCTGCCCTTGCCCTTTTCTGTTGGGCTTGCCTTCTCTTTACTGCTTTCAGGCTTAGCGCTTCCTTCCCCCTTTTTGGCAGCACCAAAAAGGACTTCAAGATTTGTTGGTGCTGTATCAGAATCAGGGAGAGGACCATACCTTTTCTCCAGTATCTTGTTGCTGGCCTCGCCAACTTTGAGTAGAAGGTCCAGCTGTTTGCCAGAATGCTCCATATCTCATCCAGATGCTGAATTTGATGAGTATGAGCATTGAGAGTGTCCACCAATGGCTTAAGGTTGTTGTCCATTGTCTCAGCATGGAAATCAAGATTGGTTTGGACATGATGAGGGATGAGTTGCTGTAAGTTGCAAAGTAAGTTCCCTTGTCTCTCCATGACCTCATCTTGGATCTTGATATGGCTGATGAGAGCCTCAATCTTGTGATTGAAGGAGGTTGTTTCACTCCTTAAGGCATTCTTCAGGTTTTGCCTGCTGTAATATTGCCTTTCCATGTCTACAATGAGGGGTTGAATGTCCAGATTGAAGACTCTCTCTGGGTCAATTTCTTCTGGTGCCACATGGACATCCTCTTCATCCTCATCATTTTCAGTCTCAGCATCTTCACCTTGCTTCTCCTCATTCTCCACTTCAACTTCTTTCTCTTCCTTTTCCTCTTCTTCTTTTGCACTTTGTGATTTTTCTTCTATCTGCTCTTGTTCTGCCTCATTAGACACAGGGTCATTTAGAGGTTGTTGTTGAGTGTGGACTGCTTCATCTACCACAGTTCCCCCTTGTGCAATTGTGGGGGAGTTGACAAGTTCGGCTGAGTGAGCTTTATCAGCTGGCTCACTTAGCTGGTTGTCAACTTTGCCTGTGCTTTTGAAAAGCACCTCTTGGAGAGTCAGTTCATCATCAGAAATTCCCAAATCTTCTTGAATTTCTTCAAGATTTCCTCTTTCTGATTGTTCATCCTCTGACTCATCTTCTTCTTCATGTATCTCCTCCTCCTCTGATGAAGTGATTTTATATCCTTCTTCACCTTCCTCCAGGTAGGTGACTTCCTCTTGCTGCGTTTCTTCTTCTGTTGCTGCGTCATCACTGATTGTCACAGGCTCATTCAAATTGCTGGTGTCAGGCATAGTGGTCTCCTCTTGTGCCTTTTGAGATCTGGTTCTTCGTCCCACTCCTGATCTACTGCCTTCAGGCTGCTTTCTTTTGCTCCCAGCTATGGGTTTGGGTTTTAAGGAAGCCTTGATGTAAGTAAACATCGTCTTTGATTTGTGTGGAGACTACAAATTTGTGGGTTTTACTTTCAATTGATTGAACAAATGTTGAAGAGGGAACCCATATGATTTCCTCTCCCAGAAATCACCCTTTTTCTGCAAACCCTTGCCTGGTGCAGTGATAGATAGATCGATTTCCTTTTGAATCTGATCCTTTATTCGATTGAACACAAATGTTGACCAGTCAAATTTGATGCGATTGTAGATTATGGCCATCAGTTTAATTCGTACCTCAGTCAGGTTTTCCATTGACCCTTTTCTGCCTTCAATATTTTTGGTGATAACCGGTGCAAACTCAGCAAATGGAAGTTTGAGCGTTGATCTGGGTAGATTGTATGTTTTGCTGGTTTTGTTTGGACTTTTGGCTATCCCAGTCCAGAACTTTGTAATGTCAGTTGTCACAAGCTTGACATTGGCCAGTCCTTTCAATGGAAGGTGCAGGTAACGGTTGAGTACACCTGGCGTGATGATTATTTCTTTTCCAAAGATTGAGCTTTGGATGCGATCAACTTCAGTCTTCTTTGTGCTGGGCACAAACTTGGCGTTTTTCCAAAATGCTATCAGATTCTCATAGCATATTCCAGTTATTGAGGGATTTAGAAAGGTCATTAGCCCCAAATTCGAGCAGCAATCAACCAAACGTTGAGCTTTTGAGTCATTATCACAAAACGAGAGATAGTGCTCAGGTTTGAAAAACGAGCCGGTGATGATAGATTTTTCGTAGTATTTTTCAGTAGCAGTGATTTGGGAGGATGAAGCCATTTTTACTAAGGTTGGAGAATGAACTTGAGTTTGCAATAGAGATAAACAAGAGTAGGGTTTCTAATTTGCAAGAGAGCGTAAAGATTTCTGAAAATCTCTAAGTCTTGTTTATATAGGCGATTTTGGGTAGTGTGAACGTGGTTTGAATATGGAAGGATTTAGTGACATAATGGCGTGATTTTGTGTATGAAAATCGCGATATTCGAGGGAAATGGGGGTGTGGTTTGAGGCAAGTAATGATAGAGCCCGTGAATCGAGGAGTTTATAATTCGAAAAGTAATATAATTACCTCCATGATCATAAGTTGATCGCCACGTGTGTACTGAATAATCCTCCATAACTTCCTTATTCTCCACGTGTAATCAGAATTGATTTTGTTCACACTTTTAATTTGTCCAAGTCTTTATTTCGGTGAAGTGCCTTCGCTGGTCACTTAGCCGCCCCAATAGGTTCTTCACTTAGCTGCGCCATTTGACTGTTCCTAACAATCAGTTAAGTTACCTTCGCTGGATACTAGTGCCTTACATGCAGCATCTCCTGTAACGGCAAAGGTCGTACCAGTTAATGAAGTCACTTAGCCGATTACTCCAGTTAGCCGTTGTTTGATACTTAGTCAATTTCAATCATCCCTAACTCAGTTCTCAACATACTAAATCTTTCATAACTGAGTGGTTTAGTGAAGATATCAGCCAGTTGATCTTCAGTGGGTATGTATTTTAGGATGACATCTCCTTTTTCAACATGGTCTCTGATGAAATGATGTCTTACATCAATGTGCTTTGTTCTTGAATGCAATCTGGATTTTCCGTAATAGATATTGCACTTGTGTTATCACACATGATTGGAATTGTTCTCTCTTCCACTCCATAGTCCCTTAGCTGTTGTCTTATCCATAGTACTTGTGCACAACAGCTACCTGCTGCTATATATTCTGCTTCAGCTGTTGATGTAGATATGGAGTTTTGCTTTTCTTGAACCAAGAGACTAGTCGGGTTCCTAGCATTTGGCAAGTTCCAGAGGTGCTCTTTCTATCTATTTTGCATCCAGCATAGTCAGAGTCTGAATATGATATCAATGTAAGTCCTCCATCTTTTGGATACCAAATACCAACATTTATAGTGTTTTTCAAGTATTTGATTATCCTTTTAGCTGCTAGAAGATGTGATTCTTTTGGTTGAGCTTGAAATCTTGCACACACTCCTACCGCAAATGCTATGTCAGGTCTGCTTGCGATTAAGTATAATAATGATCCAATAATTCCTCTATACATTTTCTGATCAACATCTTTTCCTCCATCATCTTTTCCAAGTATGACTCTGGCACACATTGGTGTGTCTGTTGTGCCACTTGTATCCATCCCATACTTGTGTATCAAATCTCTTGTATACTTTGCTTGACTAATGAAAATGCCATCCTTCATTTGCTTTACTTGAAGGCCAAGGAAGTAGTTTAATTCTCCCATCATGCTCATCTGAAATTTGCTCTTCATCAGGTTTGCAAATTTCTCACATAGTTTTTCATCCTCTGATCCAAAGATTATATCATCAACATAGATTTGTACTAGCAATGTGCTTGCTTCTTCCTCCAGTTTAAATAGAGTCTTGTCAATAGTTCCTTTGTTGAATCCATTCTTGATCAGAAACTGTGATAGTGTTTCATACCAGGCTCTAGGTGCCTGTTTGAGGCCATAGAGGGTCTTCTTGAGTTTGTATACTTTGTCTTCTTTTCCTTTAATTTGAAATCCAGGAGGTTGTTCTACATAAACTTCTTCTTCCAAAAGTCCATTTAGGAATGCACTCTTTACGTCCATTTGATAGACTTTGAAGTTCTTTGTGTGCAGCAAATGCTAGAAAAAGTCTGATTGCTTCCAATCTTGCTACTGGAGCAAAAGTTTCATCATAATCTATTCCTTCAGCTTGGGAATAGCCTTTTGCAACTAGCCTTGCTTTGTTTCTGACAACAGTTCCTTGCTCATCCATCTTGTTTCTGAAAACCCATTTTGCACCAATGATGTTTGCCATTTCTGGTCTATCAACAAGTTCCCAGACTTCATTTCTTTCAAATTCATTTAGTTCTTCTTGCATGGCTGTGATCCAATCTGCATCTTGGATTGCATCATCTATAGTCTTGGGTTCCACTTGTGATAGAAAACAAGTTAGCATGTGCTCCAGTTGTCTTCTGGTTCTAACTCCCGTGTGAATATCTCCAATAACTTGTTCTTCAGGATGGTCTCTTAGCCAATTTAGATCTGGTTGAAGTTGTTCTACACTTGGTGCTTCCATGCCTTCATGCTGAGTATGAACTTCAGCTTCAGGTGCTTCTTCTGTTGTGTTGATATGTGGCTCCTCTTGATTTTCAAAAAGATGATTCAGGATAGTAGCTGGTATGGTTGCATTTGTATAGATTTGCCTCTGTGCTGCTTTCTCTTCTTGGTCTTGAAGATCTTCACCATTTGTATATGGTTCATCAAAAACCACATGTATTGATTCTTCAATCACCAATGTTCTTTTATTGAGTACTCTGAATGCTTTGCTGGTGTCTGAGTATCCCATGAAGATTGCTTCATCAGCCTTCTCATCAAAGGTATGTAGCTGGTTCCTGTTTAAGACAAAACATTTTGATCCAAACATATGAAAATATGAGATATTGGGATTTCTACCATTCCATAATTCATATGGAGTCTTTCCATGATATTTGTTGATGATTGATCTATTTTGTGTATGATATGCTGTGTTTGCTGCTTCAGCCCAAAATCTCTTTGGCAAGCATGCTTCAGCAATCATTGTTCTGACTGCTTCTTTGAGAGTTCTGTTTCTTCTTTCTGCTACACCGTTTTGTTGTGGAGTTCCTGCTGCAGATAGTTGATGTAGTACTCCATTTTCTTCACAATAGGTTCTGATAATTTCATTTAGAAATTCAGTGCCTCTATCTGATCTGATCTTGATAATTTTTAGCTCTTTCTCATTCTGAAGTCTTCTCAGCAAGTCTGGTAGCTTCTTGAGTGTTTCTTTCTTCTTGTTCATGAAGATGGTCCAGTGTACTTTGAGAAGTCATCCACCACTACAAGAGTATATTTCTTACCACTCACACTTACTGGTGTGACTGGTCCAAAAAGGTCCATGTGCAACAGATGTAGAATTCTAGTTGTGGATTGATAAGGTTTTGACTTGAATGAACTTTTGATCTGCTTTCCTTTCTGACATGCATCACATAGACTTTCTTTCTTGAATGTGATCTCTGGCAGCCCTTCAACTAGCTTGCTTTTTGATAGTTTGTTGATGGTCTTGAAATTCAGGTGATTTAATCTTCTGTGCCAAATCTAGCTTGTTGATTGATTATTCTTGACAAGTAGACAAGTTTCTGCCTTGGCTGTTCTCCAGTCCACAACATACATGTTGTCTTGTCTTCTACCTGCAAGAACTACTGTGTTGGTTTGACTGTGAATCACTTTGCATCCTTCTTTGTTGAAGTTCACATTGTAGCCTTTGTCACAGAATTGACTGATGCTCATCAGATTGAAGTTAAGTCCCTTGACATATGCCACATTTTGAATTTTTAGATTGTTCTTGAGTATTGTGCCTTCCCCCTTAATCTTGCCAGGGTATTCTTTTCCTCCAAATGTGACTTTGGGTCCATCAAAAGCTTTGAAATCAGTGAGCCATTGCTTGTTTCCTGTCATGTGTCTGGAACATCCACTGTCTATGTACCAGACATCCTACAAAACAGATTAATTAGGTTTAGGTACCCAACACTGTTTGGGTCCATACTTGTTAGCAAACATGCCTCCCATACCTAGTGTGTATCCAGAAGGTTTTCTTTTTGGATAATTGAAGTCATCAACTTCATATGTATAAGGCATGGCAGAATAGCTTATAATATTTTTACAGAAGGTATTCTGATACTTTTCTCTACATTTTGGTGCCATTGCATCCTTCTTCACTTTCCAATATGCAGTAGGAACCCTTTCTTGCTTCATGTGTCTAGGAACAGATTGGTTTTTCCTAAGCATATGATGCATTTTGTAGAATGGTTTCCTCTTGTATTTTGGAGGTGCAACATTCCAATCATCCTCTGAGGGGTAAAGTCTGCCTTTACATTTCAGATGCCAGTTGTTCTTGATTGACTGAATGAGGATTTGATTTGCTGTTTCACTACACTGGGTTTTGACTTCACCGGAACAGGATGATCTGTTGGAATCATGGTCTGTCCCTTTCTAAATTTTGGTCCACTAGTGGTTCTGAATTTAGAATGGTGTTGACCATTATTCCTACTTTCATCCTGACTGTTGTAGCCAAGACCAGATCTGGATCCAAACCTTTTTGAGAGTTTGTAAGCTGGTGCTTTTAGTGGTGCAGTGGTTACCTTTACTGGTGAGGGGATTTTCTTAACTGATCTGTTAATAACAGATGTATGATCATCTGCTTTTTGTTGATCATTTAAGTAGGTCTCCTTACTAGTTAATTCAGCTTTTGCTTTATCCAGTTCTTTCTTTAACCTCTTATTCTCTTTTCATAGATCCTTGCATTCCTTTTCCAGAATTTCATGATTCTTTTCAATTTCATCGAATTTAATCATGAGATTTTGAACTAGGTCTGCTGTATCTAATAGGAGACTAGAAGATTGTGCAGTGTTAGATGTGGATGCATTTGATGAGGAACAGGAACTAGATGTTACCTCAGTTTCATCTGATTCTTTAGTCATTAAACATAGGTTTGTTTCCTCAGTGTCTGAGTTATCACTTTCATCTTCATCAAATTCTTTGGTCATGAGGCATAGACATGCTTTTTCATTTTCTGAGCTGTCTTCTTCATTACTGTCATCTGAATCAGATGATTCTTCATTCTTTTCACTGCTGGATTCTGTCTTGAGTGCCTTCTTGCCCTTTCTCTTTTCAGATGCTTTGTATTTCTTCTTTTCATCATCTTTGTCATTTTCTTCAGGACAATCAGCCTTGAAGTGACCTCTCTTATTGCAGTTGAAGCATCTGTATTCATCATCTTTCTTCTTCATGTCTCTGTTTGAGCTTGACTTTTTGTTTGATGTTGAACTTCCTTTGAATGGCTTCTTTTTAAACCTGTCAAAACGTTTAACTAATAAAGCTACCCGTTCTTTCAGTTCTTGTGTCTCTTTGCTGATGCATTCGGCAAAGTTACTTTGCTGGGGTGCAGCTAATGCAGTGATTTTGTGTGTCTCTGCCGGAGCACCATCTTCACCGTTCAATTCGAATTCATGAGCTTTTAACTGGGACATCAGTGTCAGAGTGTCAGTGCTTGCAAGATTTGTAGTTCCTCTGATTACTGATATTATGATTTTCCATCTTTCAGGTAGTCCTCTCAAGATCTTCAGGCATACTTCTTTCTGGGGATATGTGTGTCCAAGCTGTTGCAGTTCACTGATGATGCTTGAGAATCTGTTGTCCATTTGATCAATGGATTCACCAGTCTTCATCTTGAAGTTCTCAAATTTCTGTTTTGCAACAGATAATTTGTTTTCTTTAACTGCTTCAGATCCTTCATTTATCAATGATAGCTTGTCCCACATCTCCTTTGCTGTTTTGCAGTCTTTGATTTTCATGAACATATTGCTGTCTAGGATCTTCAAGATCATGTCTTTTGCAACAAAGTCCAGATTTGCTCTTCTCCTGTCATCCTTGGTCGAATCCTTTTTAGGTTTGTCAATTTCCTTTCCTTGATCTGCTCCTGTGCCTACCACCGTAGTGATTGTGATTGGTCCATCATTGATTACATCCAGCATCTCTTCATGAGTTGCTGCAAGATGAGATAGCATTCTTATCTTATATTCATCAAAGTTGTTAACATTAAAAACAGGTACTTTTGATAAGAAGTTTGAGGAATCCATCAATATAATTGAATATATAAATGACAGTGAATGGAAAACTCAGATTTGAAAACTGCTTTGAAAATATGTGATCTCCTTGTTACCAGAAATTAGATCTGAACAAGTCCTGATACTAGGAACACTGCTCCGATACCAATTGTTGGTCCCAGAGAAGGGTGAAACTATAGTCAGAGGTGGGGTGAATGACTATAGTGGAGTTTCAAAAACTTTTTTTATTTAAAAGCTTTTGGGCAGCGGATAAGTCCCTTCTTACTATGATGTTGTTCAAATCAATTTAGACAATCACAGATATAAGTAATGATGTAGGCAGATTAAGTAAGTGCTGTAAAGTAAATTGCAGAAATTAAATTGACACAAGGCTTATAGTGGTTCAGGGTGGTGTAATCCCTTAATCCACTCTTCTCCTGTGATGATTGGAGGAATTCACTATTGTTTTCACAGATACAATAGTATGATTGTCCTTGGCTTCCCAAGCTTCACAATCTGCAAGACTATCACTCCTTGACTGCAACAGCTTCAGTGATTTAGTCTTCCTTTTGCTGCTCCTTGAGATCAAAATCCTTCAACAGCTATCACAGATTCAACTCCTTCTCAGATTGCCTCTGATTCAGTTGCTTCAGATTGATGTGAATGTGATTCACACACTTGCTTGATCAATCTCAGTTATGAATATGACTTTGTAGTTCTGATATTTGAGTTGATCAGTAGATGTATCCTTGTAAGTTCAGAGAGAAGGCTTTTCAAATTGACAGAGTTTCTGCTTTCTTTCTTTTTGAATCGTTATATTCTTTTTCTGTCAATGCCTTCTATTTATAGCCTTGAATAACCTTGGTTTTTGTAATTCCGTCCGTTGGCTATATTAATGAAGGAATAATCCTTGATTTCATTATTGATTCCCCCTTAATTGAATTCTCCTTGATTTCAGTGATCTGATTCTTTCTTCAAACGTATAGCAGAAAATCCGTCCTTGATTGATCCTTTAATAATTGTGCATTTAATGCATGATCTTCTGAATCTTCATCGTATATAAAATTTGATCTTGTGAATGTCTCTTCGCCGCTTTTAGAACGGTAGAGTGAGCCTTCTGACTTAGCCGTTCATTCTTTCTTTGCTGTTCTCTTTGCCGAAAGTCAGTTTACTCAGCCGATTCACTGTTTTCTTCTTGTTCTAGTTATTTAAGAGTCTTTGTACTTCACTGATCCTTGATTTGGATGAGACCAGTGTACACCATTTTTGACTATTGAGTTTCATCACTTAAAACATGACTTAGACTTATCCAAGGTCATCACAGACTTCCTTGGTTATAAGTCAGATCATAATGTCTTATTTCTTCTCTGCTGGTGCTTGGATGGCTTTCCTCTGCCGAATATCTGTTTTTGCTTTGCCGTCCTACCAACTAGTACAATACTTGTCTGACTCAACTTATACAACATGTCAGACTCTAAGTAAAGACTTATACAGAGAATTCTAACTTATTTCAGGCTTGCTATAACAGCTAGTATGGCCATCATCAAAACATAATAAAATGTTCCTAACACTTACAGATTTGCCCTTTTTAGCCCTAGGTCGGTTTGTTTACTATAAATAAGATGTAATACATCAGAATACATACGTTTTTCAGAGTTGACAATTTACTTAAAGTATTATCAATATAAGTTCTTGTTTTCTTCATTATTTGAGAGTAGTTTAGCTTTTGCATGTTCGTTCAATTGGTGATTCATTGCGGAGGAAATAGCTAGAAGATTGATCTCGTGTTTCTAGGTAATCATGTCGATTCTTTCTTCTATGTTTTATGAATTTGTGATGATTATCCTTGTTACAAGCATGTTAGCTTAAATTATTTGTAGATCGAATTGAACGATGTTAATTTGCACCTAATCGTGATTTATATTGATTCATACACGAGAATCGCCCGGTCTCGGGGAAAAGAGTTTTGGAAGAGTACCCAACGGTCTATATTAGAGAAAAGCCTTAACGATTTAGTTTCCCCGATACGAATTGTTTTGATTATTTCTATTGTTTCTTTTTAACTTACATGTTTAGAACTTGATCAACTCTTTGCATGTTTTCGTAAATTATTCTTGAAGGAACTAAGGTTGAAAAGAGTAATTGGACAAGAAACAATTAGATCATTATTAGTTAACTAGCCCGTGCACGGTGGTTACGTAGCGAGGTTTACGGTATTTATTATCGGTATTTTCTAGTTGTTAATTCGTGTTTAGTTAATATTGTTCTAGCCCGCGTAAGGTAGACGTTTAGCTATTCATAGGGTTCTAGAGTCCGCGCACGATCTATGAACCACTTTAGGAAAATACACCAATAATTGATTCGATTCTTGGAACTTTAATGACGAAAGTGTATGATCAATATAGGAAACGATTAGGGAATAATTAACTAGTTCAGTTCGATCTACTTTCTTAAAAGTGGTTAAAACTCGTCTTGATTTGATAAACCGTTCTTTTTACCTAATTTTCCGCATTTATTTTGGTCAAAGACCACAAACCACCCGTAAGCTTGAATTTTATAACTAAGTTTGCATAATTATCGAACAAGTCCCTGTGGGATCGACCTTGCTCACGAATTGAGCTATACTACAGTTGACCTAGTCCGTTTGCTAGTGTAGTTGTGATTTTCACGAACAATAAGCCTATGGTGTAGCCTCGGTACATTATACGTCTATAATCTAAACCGGTCATTGGTGATAAATGTTGAAAAAGCTATACACACACACGTTCTTTTCTCGATACAAGTTAGAACTTAAATCTTATGCATATGTGTCATTTACTTGTGTTTTACCATTTCAATACTATAGATTAGATGTGTAATGACAATATTGACTCCATCTTTCTTTTGGATCGCTTATTTTTGCTCGAGGGCGAGCAAACGCTAAGTAGGGGGTAGTTGATGAGAGTCAACTTGAATCTGTTTTTCTACGTCTTTTATACCCTGTTTAGACTCGTTTTACGTAATTCCGGGAGCATTTGGTTTGGTTTTGACACATATTGCACCGTTTTGATGTTTATGAGATCCAGACATATAATCCGGGATTCTCGACCTTTTTCGGTGTATTTATTATACTCTCGGTCACCCTAGTGTCCCGTAGGGGTTATGTGTGTTGTCTTTTTTTTATGTTTTTCAGGAACTAGGTGTACGAGATATCCGGAAAATGCGTTTCGGAGCTTCGGAATGGTGAAAAATCCACTTTTGGGAAGAAAAGTTGATAGGCCACCGCATATGGTTCATAGGCCGCGGCCTATGAACATCAGAGAGTTGCCTAAAATTGACTCTGTTCATAGGCCGTCGCCCATAAACTGTAGGCCACGGCCTATAAGATGCTGAGAGTTGAAGAATCATGTTGTCTGTCATAGGCCACGGCCTATAAGATGCTGAGAGTTGAAGAATCCTGCTGTCTGTCATAGACCTCGGCCTATGAATCACAGGCCGTGGCCTACGGACCGACTCAAGCCACTATAAAAGGCATTTTTACTGATTTTTCTACATGATTTCATCTCCTTCTACCATTTCTGAACTTTTTTCATATTTTTAGATTAGAATTAGCTTTTTCATATAATTAGCTTATGTTAGGTTTAATTTTATGTAATCTGAAGATCGATGCTACCCGGCTATTATAATTTCAGTTTGGATTTCGTTTTCGCTTACGGTGTTCTTCATCCCGATTTCCGGTAATTTCGATTTCTCTCTTTTGATTGCGATGCTTGGCTTCAATTTCATATTCATTTCTTGTTGTTTTTGTTGATAGAATGAGTAGTTAATATCCCGATAGTCGAGTTATGTGATAATCTTCGAAATCGAACCCTAGTTTGTTAATTGAGGTAATTTTGATGTGTTGATTGTTAGATTCTCGGTGTTGTTAACGTTCTAGAACTTATTCTTAATGACTTTTGTTGAACTGATCACTCAATAATCGTGTCACACGTATCGTCTTTATAGATGTATTTTGCGAGAGGATACGGGAACCGGGGTTCTAGGATCACCCTGTAAAACCGACTGAGTTGTTCAGATTCGGTTTTGTGTGTGAGGTTTATATCGTTGTTAACGAGCGTCTCATAGAGCGTAGACCGTGTTGAGTCAGTTAAATCCGGTCAGCGGACTGTTGAATTCGACATAGGAAACTAGGTTGTTGAAATTGGCGCTTAGTTTCGGAAATAGGAGACGACATCCTTTAACAATGCCAAGAACATTAGAGTATATTGAAATCACTTCCGGTTACGAGTTAGGGCTCGGTAGTAGTCGATTGGATCATAGCTCGGCTATCTTGTTTTTCGTAGTTTAAAATCTGTTTTTTATTTATTATAATTTTAACCCTTTGTTTTGTACATCATTGTAGTAGAACCGGTGATCTGACAAATCACCGTCCTTAGAATTTATGTACCGCACTTGTGTTGGCCTGAACTAGGAACGAGACCGAATTTGGTACTCGACCAGATTCCCTGTGGGATACGACCTTGACTCACCAATTCTAGGCTACAGTTGACCCGGTACACTGCCGGTGAGATTGGACACTTAGAAAAGGCCGATCACCCGTTGTCAATTTTATTTATCGTTTAATGCAAAGCTACCTAGTTCTTCCAAAGAACTTTAGCTTTTTGAGAAAATTGCTAAGGATGCATTGGTCAGTGATCCGAAATCACTTTCCTTATCCTCTATTTTCCAATTTATTAATTTTCCGGTTTAGCCTTAAAACTACTTAGTTTAGATGACTAACACGTATAAACATACTTTCCCATTATCGACTTTCCTTAAATGGAAACAGTCTTGAACTAGCAGTTCGTTCGAGTAGACACTACTCTTGAACTGTGGGATGTTCAGTGTTACTTGCTTGGACTATCAATTTTTCTAATCGACAAATCATAAGACCAAAGCTCCCACTCGTCTTATTCGTTGGAACATATGTGACAGTTCAGGCTAATCCGGCAAGAGAAGCCCCGTTTAGCCCGAAGGCTTATCGGCTATGCTAATTCTTGTCGAACCACTGTAATGTACATCACACGCGGAGGGGAGTCGATTGAGCCCAAGCTCTGTTGAACTTGCCCAACCATGGTTAGACCATTTCCGAACCCATGTACTAAGATTTTCCGATTTCTAAATTGTCAACCAAAGCGCAATCTCGTTTCTGTTTAAGGTGGGTTCACCGAAAACTCAACAATTTATCTAAGTGGGATTCACCAAGAATCCATCACTAAAATCGTAACGATTGACAAAACCCGGTTCCTCGGTTTTTAATATTAGTTACTTATTTATTAACTACCACATATTAATTAAATAAGCCTTTAAACTAATTATACGAGTTATACATGCCTAATTTTTTCGAAATAAACTAGCTACATGTATGCATTGGAGTGGAATCATGATATGATGCATGTCATGGTAATTTCCGGTTATATCATACAATTTTCGATCATACGCGAAAAAATAACGGAAAAGTAAACACCGAGATGGATCGTTGGTACCCCGACTAACCTATTTTCTAAGGAAAAGTAAAAACTTAATCTAATCTTCGAGTCTTGAACTTCGAATCTTGAGCTCGAACCGCCGGATCACGAACCACGAACACCCGAGAGGAGAAATGCTTTTAAATTAAATAATTCCAATTTATTAATAATTATAAAACCCTTTTTTTTGTGGCGGCTAAATAAAAAAAAAGGATTCCAGATTTTTTTTTAATTTTTTTTTTATTATGTCGGCTGAATAAGTCGGCCAGAATTTAAAAAAAATACAGATTATAAAAAAAAACAAACAGCCGCATGTTTACCCTAGCCGCAAGCTAGGGTTTCAATAAAAAACTATTGCGGCGGCAGTAAACGCCGCTACAGGTGCTGCTGCCGCCTATTTAAAAAACGGAAGTTGTTGTGACGTTTTTAGCACTGCTAAAGGTGCTGGACAGCCTTCAAATCAGGGTTTTTGGCCGTTTCTCCTCGTTCATACCTTGGGTTTCACCTTGATCTTCATCTTTTCAGCAAGATCTTCATATTTCGAGCCCGGAACATCAAAAAAAAAAAATATTGCATCTTTTACATGAATTTTCGATTGCATAAATAAATAAATACAAATCCTATGCTCAATTGATACTAATCAAAAGAGCTACCAAATAGAAATACGGGTAAACAATACCAACCCCAATCCATCTCTTCAACCACAACAATAACAAAGGCATTCATCATGAATTTTCGAATCAAAAAAATTTAAAACGAAAACAAGCAATCTACACATGCTATTCCACTCCTTAGATCTAAAATTTAAATACTTTGATTGCTAGATCAAAGGCTCTGCTACCACTTGTAGGATGTAATATCGTCGGATGGATCAAGATCCACCCGATTACGCAGCGGAATAGTATAGATCTTGATCTAGTCAACAAAAATACATAAAATAAATAGATCTAACCTACGAGGGGGTTTGGATTTTACCTTTTAATGGTGCTTAACTCCAAGATCAAAGTAGTATCCACGCAAGTTGAGAAGCCACAGCCTTCCAACGTGTGTCTCCCAGCAACACCAGGTGGATGGTGTTTCCCGCCGCCGAACCTCCTTGATATGCTACCTAGAAAACCCGAAGTTTTCTAAACTCGAACCCAAAGAACTATATATAGCCGAAAATTCCAAGCTATATTCTTCCAATAATGGCGTGTTATGTCATTGTCAAAAGGCTTGGGAGAACTCTCTTTATATATGAGAGTAATCATTGTCCTCCAAGGATTTAATAATTAAGAGATAATTATTAGATTAATCCTTATTCCAAATAAAAGATAAATAAAATAATTATCCCAAACAAATTTGGATAAATCACATTATTATCTAATATTCCATTAATTATCAATTAACAAATAAAAGATAAATCACATGTTAAATAATTATCCAAGAAAACTAATTTCTCTCTAATTATTTAATCACATAATGCGTGCCTTTAATTAAATAAATAAAGGTCCACGCATTTTTTTGACACATTGGGCTGAGTCTACGAAAAAGAATTTCCATGTATTTAATTATCTAGTCCAACTAACCAATTAATCCACATATCAATTAAATAGTCCAATCCAACTATTTAATTATAATTGAGGTGAAACGACGAGAAATATATATGCTATATTAGGAGCCACATCGGGGACCATGGACCCATATTCAGTAGCTACAATAAATTAAATAAAATTATTCGTCAGACCGAACAATTATATTTAATCTATTAATTCCGGGATTACACCATCATAAACCCGAAACTGAACTCTGCCGAATATAGATAACTTATACTCAACTATGAGTTGTAAGGTGTCCACTGATATAATCATTACATACGGATAAATCCTCCATAGACTGTTCACTTCGATTCGGGATATCTCCGTAAACCCTTCTCGAAGCATATTATCCTTATTTACCATTGACCCCCTAGTGATCAATTAGTTCATAACCAATATGATATGAACTGGGCCCATCGATCAGTTTCTAGGGTTAACGAATAAGGGAATTGTCTGTCTACTTCCCGAGGGAAGGAATGGATTACATATCTATGATAACACAGACTACTCACTCATTCTAGAATAGAGCCAACGAGAAGTGTTGTACCACATACTACGAAGTGATCCTTATTAACACATCAAACTCTACTCCAGTCTAAGCAGTTGTCTGTGATCACCTCAGGACTGAGAATAATCCATATATGATCATCTTGTATTTCGATAAGACTTCTCGATCACGATATTATATCAAGAACTCAAATCAAATCGGTCCAGCCCTATATGATTATCATCATATATAAATGCCCTATTAGGTACCCTATTACCGACAGTCCGGATAAGACTGTCACACCTAAAGTGTTCTGGGCGCATTATTATCAAATTAATCTAGAGACCCGTACTCAGATTAATAAACTCTACGGACTAAGTTAATTTTAAGTACATCTCACTAACTCAATCCTCTTGTGTATAGCCATACACTGAGTTATGTGATTACATAAATGAGGTACTTAGCGTTTTCAGTAGTGTCTTAATTATAAGCATACATGCATATAATAAGATGAATTATTAATTCTGTCCTAAAAGAATTATACAATTGTCTTTCGGACACTACAACAAAAAACTATATATAACAGTATAGACACCATGAAGAAGTGACATCGACATGCACTGACAACCGCGATGCATTGACCAGTCCCTATTCAATGACACCGTGATGCAGTGGCCATCACGATGCATTCACCACCGTGATGCAGTGACAACTCCAATGCATTGACCACCGTGATGCAGTGACCACCTTCAATGCAGTGACCATCACGATGCATTTATCGCTGCGATGTAATAACCACCGTAATGCGTTGACCACCACGATGCAACGACTACCGTGATGCATTAACCAACGTGATGCAGTGACCATCGGGATGCAGTGGCATTTAATGAAGCGACACCATGATGACAGTGACCACCGTGACGGATAGACTACCGTAATGCAGTGACCACCATGATGCATAGACCACCGCAATATAGTAACCACCCCGATGCAGTGACCACCCCTGCACCGGGATGCAATGACCATCATGATGTAGTGACCACCACGATGCATTGTCCACTCTCGATGCATTTTCCACTGCGATGGAGTGTCCACCCCCGATGTAGTGACCACCCTGATGCAGGTACCACCACCATGCAATGGCATGTGAAGATGATGTGACATGTGACGATGCAGTGACATTTGACGATGAAGTGACTTGTGAATTGGGCTACTCGTGAGCTATTCGTACTCGACTCGCAAGAGAGTTTGACGTGATTCAGTTTTTTTAGATTTTGAACTCTAGTAGAGCTACTCGAATAATTAACCGAGCTGATCTCCAGTTTTAAAATATAGTAATCGAATACCATAATTCTTTTACTATAATTCATATTTTTTTCGTCGACACCGTGATGCAGAGACACCGTGATGCATTGACCACCGTGATGCATTGACCACTGCGATGCAGTGACAACCGCGATGTATTGACCAAAGAAATGCAGTGGCCATCGCGATGCATTCACCACGGCGATGCAATTACCGCCCCAATGCAGAGACCACCACGATGCTTTGACCATCGTGATGCAGTGACCACACTCGATGCATTGACCACTGTGATGCAGTGATGGTCGCGATGTATTCACCATCGTGATACAGTGACCACCACGATACAGTGACCACCCCGATGCAATGACCAATGCGATACATTGACCACCGCGATGCAAATGACCACCTCGATGCAGTGACCACTGTGATGCATTGACCACCCCAATGTATTGACTACCGTGATGCAGTGACCACCCCCGATGCAGTGACCATCACGATGCATTCACTACAGCGATGCAATGACCACCCTGATGCCGTGACCGCCCCTATGCAGTGACCACCGTGATGCATTGACCACCACGATGCAGTGACATCCGCGATGCATTGACCACCGCTATGCAGTGACAACCTCGGATACACTGACCATCCCGATGCAGTTACCACCGCCATGCAGTGAGTACCCCTAATGCATTGACCACCGCGATTCGTTGACCGCCGCGATGCAGTGACAACCACGATTCATTGACCACTGCGATGTAGTGACCGCACCCAATGCATTGGCCACCGCAATGCAGTGACCACCCCGATGCAGTGACATTTGATAATGTGATACCGCGATGAAGCAACACCACGATGGCATTTGATATTTTTCTGACTTTATTTCAGAAAATCGATTTCTTTTTTTCAAAAAATCGACTTCAAACGGCTATATCTTTTGATATAAAACTACAATCAACAAAATTCTTTCACCTTAATTCATATTTTTTTCGTTCTCTTTATTTTGATATCTCATTTTATGAAGTGACACCTTATGAAGTGACACTCAATGACACCAATATTTTGTGATTTGACAACCAATGAGAACAATATTTTATGCAATGACAACGGTTATATCTTTTGATATAAGACTTCGATCATCGTAATTCTTTCACCATAATTGAGTAAATGCAGTGACAGTTGAAGATGCATTGACAATTGAATTGCAAAACATCTAAATTTTTTTTCACCATAAGTATATTTTTTTTGTTCTCTTTATTTTAATATCTCATTTGATATTTTTTTCTACTTTATTTCTAGAAATCGAAATTTCTGCATAAAAATCGACACTATCCAGTGACAAGTGACGATGAAGTGACGTTACAATTATTTTACAAAGCTACCAAATTTGTGTACCAAATCAATAACCTTGCCCTTAATCAACCCAAATAAGTGATTTCATTTTCTTGCTTATTTTTCTGTCAACACACAAAAGCATATGCATCATTTCCTAGGTTTTGAACTTTTGATAAATAAATGATACCCATATTCTCACGTTTTGTTGCATAAATCTCATAGCGAAAACAAAGAAGAATAAAAACACAACTACTCAATCACCAATTACAGTAATAAATTAAGGGAGAGATTGAGTGTAGACGTAATCTTCATTTCCATAAACTGCTGCTGCTGCTTGTTTATTGCTCTGATCCAAATTGCTCTCTTCCCTTTTATTTTGAAGCTTTTTTTTTGCTTCTCATTCTCCTATTTCCCATGTATATGTGAAAACAATCAAAATTCAACAGTTTGCACAAAGATTGTGTCTTGTGTAGTAACGTAATTAATTTCAAGAACCATAAACTCAACCATATATACATCAATAAGGGGATCAAGTGAAGATAGATATATAAAGGATCTTACAGTATTTTTTGGGTTAGCAGCAGAAATTCAGTGCCCTCTCCATTCCACCTACGCACTCATCTACTTTGTCTTTTAGGTTGTGGTCGCCGGAGCATAACTGACATCCGGCGAAGTGGGTAATAAACGGCTGCTTCCACCCAAGCCAATCATCACTTGTATCGTTCTCTACATTCCTCAAATAAGCCTCCCAAAGTTCACCGTATCTCTCGCTAACAACCTCCGTGTGCTGCTGCCTCAAAATGCTCACAGTTTTCCTATCTCCTCGTATTTTCTTGTGATATTTTCAAACCTCCTAATTTGAAAAAGCCAATATGAATTCATCGTAATACTGATATCAACGTAAATATTGTCCCCCCCCCATTTTTCCTTTTGTGTTAACAATAAATACACTAACGCCGACCGGTCATCAAAGATTTCGGAAGTCCTCTCCGTCAATGTCTGTGACAAGGTTTTACCCATTGATCGAAATATGTGCTCTATGATGCACCGACACTCCAATATGGGTAACGTGCGCCGTATCCGACACAATTCCGACCCGACACGCGTTCAATGTTAAATTAAATTTTAAAAACCGACACGCCAGGGACACGGCTATTTATTTTTTTTATTCTGTCATACATTAAACAAAAACCTAATCTCGACGTCGTCTCTTCATCTCTTCAGTTCCAGAAAAAAAAATGGCAAAAACCCTGCTTCTACTGGCTATTTCTCCTCGCTATAACCTTCTTCTCCATTGAGCTTTCCATCTGCATAACGTGAAGGTCAGATTTCTTCTTTTATCATAAATGAAACATTTTTCTCTTGTATGATTTTTCTTGTTCAAATTGCTTGTGTCGTCCAAGTATGGACGGACCTGATCTTAGATTCATGTAACTTTAAGAAATGATAGATCTTTTTTTACTTTTAGCTATTTGCATCTACATTTTGATGTTTAATTTTTTTTCTTATCAAATTATTTAATTTTATTTGATGTGTTGTTTTTTCTCAGGTATCCTTCATTCAAAATGAATGCCCATCAAACCGACGAGGATGTCACAACTAATAGAAATTATGATGCTGCAAAACCCCTACAGCAATATGTTACAAAGTTGGAAAAAAACAAGTAATGCAGGAGGAAACATTCCTTTTAGATGTAACTTTTGTAACAATGTCTACAAAGGATCGTATTCACGAGTCAGACATCATTTGCTTAATCTCAAAGGCGGTGGAGTCAAACCTTGCACCAAAGTATCTAGTCAGCAAATAAGGGAGATGGAAAAAATGTCACAAGAAGCCACCGACAATGCCTCACCCAAAGACGTTCCTTTGCTCACTTCAGGAAATAATCAGGTGCACCCTAATATATCCCATACTTCTACTTCTAGCTTCCAAATGAAGGGTAATGATCCAAAGAAAAGAAAAGGCAATGGGAAAACTCCTATAGATATGGCATTTCAAGTAGCAAAAAAGAGAAGAATTAAAGGAGGAAATTGCTAGGATGTTTTATTCTGCCGGTTTGCCATTTAATTTAGCTAATAATCCTCATTATGTTAGGGCCTTTCTACTTGCTTGTGAACTTAATATAAGTGGTTTTGTTCCTCCGGGTTACAACACTTTAAGAACTATCTTGCTTGAGAGAGAGAGATCACATGTTGAAAATCTGTTGCAACCAATTAAAAATACTTGGAAAAACAAAGGAGTTAGCATTGTGAGTGATGGTTGGACAGATTGTCAAAGAAGGCCTTTGATAAATTTTATTGTTGTGTGTGAAAGTGGTCCTATGTTTTTAAAGGCTGTGAATTGCGAAGGTGAATATAAAGATAAGTTCTTTATTGCCGATAAGATAAAGGAAGTGTTGTTGAAGTTGGCTCTCAAAATGTTGTTCAAGTTATTACTGATAATGCTCCTGTTTGCAAGGCTGCTGGTTTACTTGTTGAAGCCCAATATCCACATGTAGTTTGGACACCTTGTGTTGTGCACACACTTAACCTTGCTTTGAAAAATATTTGTGCTGCAAGAAATACTGAAGCTAATGAAGTTACTTATGAAGAGTGCAAATGGATAACTAATGTAGCAGGGGATGCTTCTTTTATTAAAAACTTTATCTTGAATCATAATATGAAGCTAGTTATGTTTAACCGGTTTGTGAAGCTGAAGCTACTTGCTATTGCTGACACTCGATTCGCCTCTCTCTTAGTCATGCTTAAAAGGTTTAAAATCATAAAGAATGGGCTACAAAGTATGGTTATTAGTGATGATTGGAATGCATATAGAGAGGATGATGTTCGTAAGGCTGCTTTCGTAAAAGAAAAAATATTAGATGATTTATGGTGGGGAAAAGTTGATTACATACTTTCTTTCACTAAACCCATTTATGACATGTTGAGATTCTTGGACACTGATAAACCTTCTCTTCACTTGGTATATGACATGTGGAGTACTATGATTACTAAAGTGAAGAAGGCAATTTATCTTCATGCGAATAAGCATGAATATGAAGAGTCTACATTTTGGACAGAGGTAAATCAAATTCTTCATGATAGGTGGACAAAAAGTAACACACCACTTCATTGTATGGCACATTCTTTGAATCCAAGGCATGTAAAATATGATTTTCAGCTATTTAATTATCCGAAATCTAAAGCGATCATCTTGAAGGAGTACAAAAATGTAAGCATGAGCATAAAGCAGATGTCCTTAAATTTTATGTATTGCTTGTTCTCATTGCTTTTAATACAAACTCTAATTGCTGCAGACTATGTTAGTTCATTTTAATGATGTTCTGATTATGTTTACCTTTGTGAGCTGTTCCATATGAGCAGCATGTTTTGTCTTAGACGACTTTGATATGTTTCGTCATTTATTTTGTTGCTGAACCCATTGGGATATGATTTCATTAAATGTTGATGTTATCTCTACCTCTAAGTTTCTGTATGTTGATGGATGTGTTGTTTGTTTTGCATTAGTCTTGATGGTACTAGAGCCCCTTTCTCGGTTAAGGGGTGCCATTGCTTGAGATTAAGTGTGATTACATGTTAAAAGGTTATGGATTATTCAAAGAAGAAAAAGAATATCGGCTGGTGAATGGAGAGTAGTTAACTCAGATCAGTAGAATGAATGGCAGAAGTATGATAGGATTGTTTCCTTTAAATCATGATCTGACTTTCAATCAGACTTTTACATGGTACTGTTATGTTATATATTACGCCAAAAGTAGTCGTCAACCTCAAAGAAAACTTGGTTGCCTAAACTTGTTTATTAAATCTCACTTGCTTTGCTATGATTCAATTTTTAGGTATTATAGTCCAGAATGGATGAATGAAGCTGCGGGTAATATTGAGCCACACAAGGATGTGGCATTGTACTTGAAAGAGATAAATGCATGAAGCGATACTTTCCCGATGCAGTTGAGCGTAGGTTAATGTTGAGTTTGCTAGATTTTCATCACTTATGGATGAATTTCGTGATCATGATTCCATTCGGAATAGGTATCTTGTGGATCCAATAATGTTGTGGGTAATACATGGTTCATCTACTCCTAGTCTACAATCTTTGGCTCTTAAATTGCTTTATCAGCCATGTTCATCTTCATGCTCTGAAAGAAATTGGAGTACCTACTCATTTATTCACTCTCTTAAAAGAAATAGATTGGCTCCTCAACGTGCTAAAAAACTTGTGTATATCCATCAAAATCTTCGCCTCTTGTCAAGAAAAACACCACAATATCAAGAAGGGGATTGTAAGATGTGGGATATAGGTCGTGGTGCTTTTGATTCTCTTGATGATGTTGGAGTACTTGAAGTTGCAAGCCTTTCTTTGGATGAACCAGAAATGGAGACTGTTTGGATGGACGTGGAAGATGACTATGCTTGATGTGGTTAATCGTTAATTGAATGATAAAATCTCGATATTTTGAGGTTGAACCTTATCTTTTGGCAAATAATATATAAAGTAAGTAGTATATTTGGACAAGTAGTGCAAGTACTAAGTACTATGTAGTAAATAGTAATCATCTGGTGCATATTCTGGTACTATTAGCAAGTGGTGTATCTAAGTAAGTGGGGCATCTTTTGGCAAGTAGTGTATGCAAATGCAAGTAATCATCTGGCATTGTTAGCATAGTTTCTAACTTGCTAAATGCTAAATCATTGACTTCTGGTTAGTCCATATAATGATATGATGGCTAAACTTTTTGCAATAAAGCTTTCAACCTTTTCTCTTTTTTGCTTTTTGAGAATGTTTGTTGGTCTTCAGGATGTTTATTTTTTCTTCGTTTTTTGTTATGTATTTACCTGAAGGAGAATTGTGTGTGTGTGTTATATATATATATATATATATATATATATATATATATATATATATATATATATATATATATATAATATGGTATATATGAGATACATCCAGGGACGGACGCAGGATCTCGGGTAACAGGAGCAATAAAATTTTTAAAAGCAAATAAAAAATTTAAGGTGAGGCAAACGATATAATACATATATTGGTGTAATTTTTCCGGATCAAGAGGCCAGTTGTCCCATTTGGTTTGGTTGTATATAGCTCCGTCACTGGATACATCGATCATGTGATGTGTTTAAGAGAATTGTTTAAAAGCAATAATAAGCTTATAAAGAGAATTAGGTGTTTGAGGCTTCTCATATTTAACGACAACCCCGTAGCGATGATGAATTAGGCCTTTGTCGTCGCGGTCATCTAATGCATCAAGAATAATACAATAATAATACTTTGAGTCGTAAGGTTCTTCAAGAAGAGCTGCACCATGGACAACTTTCTGGAACTTTAAGCTGGTCTTTGCTTCAACGTTGTGTTGATCGACAACCATCTTCGCAACACCGACGACTTGGGGGTCATTTGGGTTCACCGGTTGCCAGCCACCTGCACCTTCCTCAGCCGTTCCAAACCATGGGCCAGGGAAAAAGACGGCCACAATGACGACGACGAACAACATTGAAAGGGGCTGAATTAATTTTGAAGACATTTTTCTTTTGTACGATTGAAAGGGAATTAATTGTAAAATGGAAATTAAGTGGGTGGTGGTTGGGCAGATATATTATATATACATACGTTGTGGCTATTGCATTGGTTAAAAGAGTTGGTAGCTATGCAATCAAAGACTGATTGATGATCATGTCTTAGATACGTAGAGCTGTTTGTGTGTTTATATATATGGGAATAATGCTACCGTTACAAGTCACAACCAAAAACACTACGTGCATTTTCGTTTTAATAATTCCTCTTTTCCCTTCCCTTGTAAGTTTTTCCTTTATTTGTTTGTTAATTGCTTTTTTTTTTTCCTCGCGATCATAGATCCAATTTAAGTCAATATATATGTTTGGAAATTTTGAGTTTCCAAAATATATAATTTATCTTAATTAAGTTTTTTCTTTTTTTTTTCTACATTATACTCTTAATTTATTATCTATCCAACAATTTTTCAATCATTAAATCAATTTCATTGATGATAATTAATGACCAGTACCACAACAAAAGCACAACACACTTCTAGACCATTTATGACGTAGGACATATTAAAATCAAATGTGTCCCATAAAATTCAAGGATAGTTGAGAGTGTTGTGACACTTGTGTACATTTTGTTTGTGGCACAACATTTCTCGATAATTAATAGCCATTATAGATTTTATTCCAAATGACTCTTACTCTTGGACAGAGGTACATAATATACGGAAAATCATAGCATGATAATTCTTCTCTAGTCACTCCATTTGCACCGTAGACACATGCGGATGATTCTGGACCACGCAGATTGAATTTGAGTTGAAACTGTGTGGTCCAGATCGATTCATCGATATGTTTTACTCCTCAAATAGACTCACCATAAAAAAAACTTCCTCATTTTAACAACAATACAAACAACAACGTGATAATGTAATTTACTAAAGTAAAATTATATCACATAAATTATATCATGTCTTGCAGTTTTTTTTCTTTTTTTTTTTTTCTAAAGCCAAAACAACAATGCGGATATATATAAGTTTATTCAATTGCGCATCCATCCAACCCAAACTACTCCATTAATAACTAACACAAAATCCAAGCATGTATGTTACAATAATACAATGGTTTCTTCCAAGAAAATAAAGAAGGTGTTTAGAATTATTGAGATCCACTAAGAAGATTAACCCCATCATAAGCCTCCATATCAAGTCTATATTGTGTGCCAAAAGAAGATTGCACGTCTATTTCAGCCACAAGATTATCCTTGTACTTGAGGGTTGTGTGGTTATTCTGGTTTTGCACATCAATGGCGAACCTTGCATATTCTCTATTGCTTTTGGGTCATTTTGGTCTATCTCTTTCCACTTCTCAGCAATTGAACAAGTACTGTCAGCTCCTGCGCAGAACTTGGAGAAGAAAATTGCTAAAAGAAATATTGTGATGGTGAATCGATCAAATGCTCCAAAGTTCAGTGCCATTTTAATTTGTACTACTTGTGTTTGTTTATTTTACCGGTTGAAATTTGTACAATTTATGTGTGTCTGTTTATTTTACCGGTTGAATATGTAACTTTGAATGTGGACAATTTATACCGCCTTGAATCTTATATGATTTGTCCTATTATTTTCTTGTACGAATACGCCTAACCAAATCATCGTTAGAGGAAAGTGTAAGCATATATATTATATTAGTTTAGATATTTAGTATTTGCCGTGAGGGTTTTTTAGTCTTTTTATTTCTTTTGGCTGTATAAGTCTCTCTCATTGTAACCTAAAACCTAAGCTTCATTGTTGATAGGTAATGCAAGAGTCTTTTTCTTCTCCACTTTTCTAGTTTTCTTGATTGATATACAAATTCTAACATGGTATCCGAGCTTCGATCCTAGTCAAGGTTAATCTAAAACACCACGATCGTGGGTCGATCCTATGCAAAAAAAAAAATTGCTCCGAAAAGTCAAGCTTTTTTTTTTTGGGTTCGGACTGGTTTTCTCTGGTGTTTGGTGAGTTTGCTTATCGTTTTCTGTGATATCTCGTGGTGTGTGGTTGAATTTGCCTCTTTAGATCTGTTTTTCTTTGGTGATTGTCTTGGTAAATCTTGCTATGGAATTGTTGCTGGAATCGATTTCGTTTTAGTTTGAATTGTGCATCTTGTTCAATATGGCTGAGGGTGATGTTCGTTTAGATGGCTAAAAACTATTCCTATTGGAGTTACGTAATGAAAAACTTTTAAAGAGGCAAGCAAATGGGGGGTAATAAATCTGGTATTGTTGTGGCTCCTAAACCTGCGGATGAAAAGTTTGTTGAATTGAATGAGAAGTGGGGTACTTGTAATTCAAAGATCATTACTTAATTGGATTAATAACTTTGTTGAGAACAGGATTGATATGCAACTGGCCAAGTATGATACTGCTAAAAAGGTTTGAGACTATTTGGAAATATTGTACGTGCATTCTAATTTTGCCGTCCAATATTAGTTAGAAGTTGATATTTTTGCTATGTCACAGAATGATCGAAGTATTCAGGAGTTTTATTGTGAAATTATTGCTCTTTGGGATCAATTAGCAATGACTACGGAGTTGAGGGCATTTGCACCTTATATTTATCGTAGAGAGGAGCAACGCCTTGTTCAGTTGTTGATGGCTCTTCGACCAGAATATGAAAATTGTCGCGCATCCATCTTGCATCGTACTCTTTTACCTTCTGTTGATTCTGTTCTTCATTAGTTGTTTCCTGAAGAAACTCGTCTCAACACTTAAACTGAAAATGGAGTGCACACTCCATCTACATCTGTTTTAGCAACCCCCTCACAACAGAACAAGCCAAACACTAAAACAGGTCGTGATTGTAATTATTGTAAGCAATCAGTGCTTGGAAAGACTTGTGTCCTGAATTATTAGCACAACAGAAAGCAAATGGTTCGAAGCAAGGAGATAGGTCCTAATAACAAAAACATGGTGGGCAACAATGGCCATACTCTGTGGGGCAATGGCAGCCCCGTACTAGCTCTCATCATATGACTGCTGCGTTGGCCCATCCCTTGGGTGACTGATGCAAACTTTCTAGGGTTCCAATCTCACCGGCAGTGTACCGGGTCAATCGTAGTCTAGTGTGGTGGTCAAGGTCGTCTCCCAAGGGAAATGTGAGGTTAAACACCGATTAGTTATCATTATCTTGATCCGAATCACAGTTTTGTTTAAAAGACTGATAAATAGCTATAAGGGTTGTTCAAACGATAAAAGAAATCAACTAAGATGATCTTTAGTTCAAGTTAATTTCTTTAAATTGATTGGAATCCATCAACATTGGTGTGCTATTGTGTGAATGGTGCACTCCTAAACATGCAATTTTCCCTCATACGAGTGTATAAAATTACACTATGCCTTATCCTTGGCTTAAGCACCTTAAACCTAATGACTTGGCACGGTTAGCACTTGAATGCAAAATTCCCCCGGATAAGGAATTGAATTCCGATAAGGTCGATTCTACCTTCCGTCCCTCTTACCCTCGTCTCACAACAAACGTCTCCGTTCGGTTTCTATTAATTGTGTAGGTACATACATTGGTTAATTACTCCAATACACATATCATCAATCAAAGCAAGCAAGAGGATGTTCAACACAATAGAAGCTAGCAACATAAACGATCAGTTCCAAAACAACAAAAAGATTAACTATCATTACTATATCATCCTAGTCAATACAAAGAACTAGCCACTCATTATTATAACTACTAACAAACTAAAGCTAGCATTCATAATAATAAGAACAATTAGATCAAAGTAAGAGTCATGAGAATACCAAAGTGAGTGATGAATCCACAAATGGAGTTCATCCACTTCAAGTTTGAGAAGCTAGAACACAACTAGTTGTTTCCTACATCCATTGCAAGACTTGAGCTTCTCAAAATGACAATTCAAAAAATATTACAAGGATTTAGGTGTTAATATTGATGGATATTTTTGGCTAAGTGAGCCCTTGTGGTGAGGTTGCCTTCAAGCTTCTTCAAAAACAATCTGTCGAACTCCCCTCTTTTTCTCTGATGTGCAATAGTAATATTGCCAAATTTGCATTTTTAATACCATGGCCTACGCCATGGGTGTTGTGGCCTTCGCCACATGTAACCAAAGTTGTTGGGATTTGACAGTCATTTAATGCATCTGCTGAAAAGCCTCCTTGATGTCATGGCCTGCGCCAGGATTGCCATGGCATGCGTCATGATATCAACAACTCTAAATCTTGCATGGAAATAAACCGAATGCTTTCCAATTTCTTTCATAAATTTCTCTTCTTCTTATATCACTACAAAACAAACATAACCATACACATAATGAGCTAAAAATCAATTGATAACATGTAAATAATAATTGGATAGATATGAAATAAAACGAGTCGATTTATAACAGAATTCGCTATAATTGAAACAATTTGTCACTATATATTAAATAATTGGGATAAAATATCATAAAAATTCATCATCCGGTTGACATACATCAACCACTCCTCACTTAGATTTTGCTCGCCCTCAAGCAAACAAGCGATAAAATAACTAGTGTTACAGGTAAGATAATGCAATGTCGGGAACTGGATGTCAACTAGGTAATGTAACTAACCAAAAATTATAAATGTATGTTTACCGTGATCCAAGACAATAGCGGAGTGTGTGTGTGAATATTTCTCAGATTTTTTATCATGCACTCAAAATGTGAAAATCATGCATGCAAACTCGTAAAATGTAATCCATAGGCTTAGGAATGATACCAATCTCCACTAATCGAGGCATTCAGAGTCAAGGAGATAGATCGGGTAGGACTTGCAGGCTTATAACGTTAGGCTCGGGAATTGGCTTATCGAAGGGATAAAAAGGATATATCAAAAGAAAATGAGCAAGATAGTAAGCATTCTACACTTTCGACTCCAATAAAATGTGAACCGATACTTCCACTCTCATAGAGCTACTAAAGACGTCTCATTCATAACCAACACGAGAATAAACGTACCCAATAATTTAGCTAACTTCCCAACCTATGTTACTTGATTTTGATAAGATATCCTTCCGCATTTTTCTTTGAACTACAACCATTATTTGATCATATTTACACTAGAAATGAAAACGTTTTTTTTCAACGCAATATAAGGATTATATGTACAATAATGGCTCCGAACTCGATAAAATAACATCTCAACCACATGCCACGAATGCTGTCCAACTCTCGACTCCCAAAGTTGTCACCGCACAATCCATAGAAGCTTACTAAACTTGCGGGAAAACAAGGAAATGTAGACCAAGATTCAGTTAAGAGTCGGATAATAACGATGTTAATCACGAATAGCTGTTTCGAGTGGGGTCTCGCCACTCTACAAGGCTGAGATGGGGACAAGTGGAAATTTCTGTTCGGGTAGGCCATTTGGCTCTAGCTAAATTAAAGAAATGCCAGGACCGTCATCCCTAACTCCGACTCTAAACACCTGTCTATTTCGCCTCGAAAGGATATCAAGCCTAAGTTCTAGATGCTAAGGGGCATGCTTGCATGTTCACATAAATGTTTACTTGTTAACAAAAAATTGAAATATACGTACTCTAAGGGTTCACACTATAATCACGGAATCATGATAAAATGCATTTATAATTTATTAAAGTTACTTACTTTGTTAAAACATCTATTCTCTTAATCACATATCTTAACTCGTACCAGAATTTATTTTATCCACTTAATTGTTCGAGTTTGACTAAAAGTTCAGCGTTTCTTAAGTATATAGTGAAATAATTCTGTGTTCTTCCCGACTACGGCTCCACTAAAGGAAGGGAAAATTACATTAAACAAGCATATTATATTATACATGAACAGAGGAAGAGGTGCAAAGCACCAAATTATTCAAACAAACTGAAGGAAACTGAAACTAACGATCACAGATGCAACAACTTTTATTTAAACTGCAAACGGGTAGAACTGAGAACTGAAAGATCAACCAACGGTACAACCAACCATACTTAGCAACTGAGAATCAACGCAGACAACTCAAAGCCCAAGCAACACATCATCATCCAAGGGGGAGGAGGAGCTCGAGCCAGCTGGTGTAGAGGAACCACCGGGTGGGTCAACAGGTAAGAAACCAGAACGAGTAGCACGGTTAGGGATAAGCTCATCACCAAACTGGGTGGGCAGGCCTGCGACACGAGTGCAAAGGTACGTAATGATCCATGCAAACGGAAGAGGCTGGCACGGGACATGCTGAGCCGCGGCAAAGTTGTTAGCCTCCCGATGGATGATTGTACCCCAATTGATGAGCGCACCGACCCTTAGAGCATAGAGGAGGATAAGATCACCGTCTAAAATATAAGTAAACAAAATGGAGGGCATAAATCGAGAGTTAATAAAATGCTTCCACGCACGCGCGTCGGGATCCAGGTCTGCAGCAGTCAAAGTGTCGGTTGGGCCTAGATTGGATGGAAACAGAGTACGAATGGCCTCGTAGACATGGTAGGCGAAGTGATGATGATTGTTAAGGTTCCACATCTTATCATAAGGAGCCATGGGCTCAACGAAAGTCTCAGATAGATGGTAGGTGAAATTTATGACACTAGGTGTGAAGGGAACACTCACACCACGCATTTGCACTACGTGAGTATCACTGACTGGGCCAGCGCCGGAGAGAACCAAGTAAAACTCTCGTACCATGGACATATTAATACGACCCCAAGGAGCCTTGATAAACTTGGACCAGCCGCCCCAGATGATTCTGACTGAGGAAAACTCCTGAACCTTATTCATATTCAGGCTTTTCTCAAATTGGATAGGAGCGCGGATGAAACAGTTGTTGTAACGATTGATTGAAAGCTCCGAACCATAATTGTAAATATGTGGAGGAGAACGAGGGTTTGTATACTCAGGAGAGGAGTCAGGAGAGTCTGAAGGAGTCAGAGATGGTGAAGGTGGTGGAGTGAGCTCGTTTGTTAGAAGACATGCTCAGATGGAAATTATAAAAGCGAAGGGAAGGGTATTTGTGTTTGAAGTAGAAAGAAGGAAAAATAGGATGACATTATACAGAAGAGGGGAAATAAAAGTGGTAGAAAAGGGTCGAAACTCTCTGATAAGCAATAGTGGAACATGGCGTGCGCCATAGGGGGAATGGCTTGCGCCATGTGACTGAAAGCTGTCAAAGAGTCTGCAAATTGGATAGGCTGGTCAGAGGGAAAATTCAGAGTAAATGGCGTGCGCCACAGGTGGCATGGCCCATGCCATGACGTTATACATGTCGGTCAAAATGATCGAAAGGGGTAAAATTAAATCAAATCGTAACTGTAGAAGCAAAATCAACTGCACACTGACATTCAATTTGACTCCAAAATAGGAAAAAGTTTGACAACCCCAAAATAGGACACAGTCACAAGCAAAATAGTCTAAGATTCACTGAACATTGAAATAAAGCAAACCAAATAGTCAAAAGATAAATTATGAAAATGTTTGAAATAAAACTGATACAAGACAAATAAATTAGGTTTCGTTCTCATCCACGTCCTGAGAATTGCCTTCGAGATCAATGCCACGCCATCCGACAGTGCTAACTAGAGCAAAACTCATCGGATTGAGAAGACCGGCTCCTTGAAACTCGGCTGCATAGGGGTTACTGAGCATCTCTATCGGCTCAGATGAAGCATAATCAGCAGCGGACTGTCCGGAACTAGTAGCCAGAGTGGTCATCAACACTGAACTCTCTAAACCCATTGTGATCAGACCCGTACTGAGGAAATCCATGGCAGATGGCAAGCTCATGGCAGTCTGAGGAAAAGCCTACGAACTTGTACCTGTAAAGACTGACTCTGACGCACCACCAACAGACACAGATGGATATGGTGGATATGGAGTGTAAACGGGAACGGCAGGCAGCCAGTCAGGAACGGAGTAGGGGGTCTCAGAACACTAGGGATATGATTTGGACTGCTCGGTCATAGAAGGGTTGACGTTAGCAAGAAAATCACGCTGGCCTCGAATACCAACTCGGATATCGTTGGCCACTGACACATTCTCTCAAATCCTAGGGTCATGTTGGCACTGAAGGCCGCCTGACTGCCATGCTGGAAAGCAAGCTCAGCATCCTGAAAATCTAAACGGGCAGTCAGGGCTGGGTCCAGAGTGGAAGGTCCTGACCCAGGGGCAGACCGACTAGATGAAGGGGCAAACGGAGGTGGAAAGCGATACGGCTGAGATTGAGACGCTGGAGGGACTGATGATGAACGGGGAGGGGTCTTAGGAAGGCTAGGGCCGATCGGAACTGAGGATGGAGCAATCATCGTATCATTCGGAAGTGGAGTGACTTGATCAAGCGTAGAGAGGCCCGTGATGAGATTAGGGAAAGGCTTGTTACCATCCTTGCGACATTGCTCAGCAAAAACCATGGCCTTGGCATGAATGATGCTTCCTATATCGACTGGAAGACCCTCTAGGATAGAGGAGGCGGTGCAAGCCTCCTCAAAGGTAAAGCTCAAAAGGTGACGAGAAGGGCAGGCTTTATGACTCAGAAAGTGATTAAGGGCCCTGATTTCAAGTGTAGTATTCCCAAAAGGGAATCTACCCTTAACCCATTCAGCAGTCGGGTCAACTTTCTTCTTAAAAGCCTCAGCTCGTTCCCACACCTTAGAGGGATTATCTAATTCCCACACGGTGTTAAACTCAATGCTTCTAGAGATTTCAGGAATACGATAAAACTCGTTAATGGCTTTAAAAGCAAAAGGGACCTTGGTTTTGCGAATCGTGACAAAATTAACTACACCATCCTCGAACTCATCGGGACTAACACTGGACAGCACAGAATAAAATTCCGCCACCATTGTAAAATTAATGGGTGCAGTTCGTTCGGCTGCCAAGGCTCCCCAATGACGGTCATCAATGCAAGCCTAAGGGTGATATGGGGAATGCTGAGACTACGTTCTGAAATGACAGGATGCTGACAAAAGATTCTGGCATAATTTTGACGGACTGCGGCAGATGCTGGAGGGACTGATGATGAACGGGGAGGGGTCTTAGGAAGGCTAGGGCCGATCGGAACTGAGGATGGAGCAATCATCGTATCATTCGGAAGTGGAGTGACTTGATCAAGCGTAGAGAGGCCCGTGATGAGATTAGGGAAAGGCTTGTTACCATCCTTGAGACATTGCTCAGCAAAAACCATGGCCTTGGCATGAATGATGCTTCCTATATCGACTGGAAGACCCTCTAGGATAGAGGAGGCGGTGCAAGCCTCCTCAAAGGTAAAGCTCAAAAGGTGACGAGAAGGGCAGGCTTTATGACTCAGAAAGTGATTAAGGGCCACGATTGCAAGTGTAGTATTCCCAAAAGGGAATCTACCCTTAACCCATTCAGCAGTCGGGTCAACTTTCTTCTTAAAAGCCTCAGCTCGTTCCCACACCTTAGAGGGATTATCTAATTCCCACACGGTGTTAAACTCAATGCTTCTAGAGATTTCAGGAATACGATAAAACTCGTTAATGGCTTTAAAAGCAAAAGGGACCTTGGTTTTGCGAATCGTGACAAAATTAACTACACCATCCTCGAACTCATCGGGACTAACACTGGACAGCACAGAATAAAATTCCGCCACCATTGTAAAATTAATGGGTGCAGTTCGTTCGGCTGCCAAGGCTCCCCAATGACGGTCATCAATGCAAGCCTAAGGGTGATATGGGGAATGCTGAGACTACGTTCTGAAATGACAGGATGCTGACAAAAGATTCTGGCATAATTTTGACGGACTGCGGCAGATGCTGTTTGTTCAAATGAAAAGGGTTGTGTAGGAACGGTGACAATTTTACGCTTTTTGCCCGACGGGTTTTTTCTACTACGAGAGGGTTGGTCTGACATCTATGGTTAAAGTCATAACATCAACAACACAGCAACAACAACAAAATTCATCCAACACAATTAAATCCCATCCTCCGGTTTGACACTAAAACTAAGTAAATTATGAAGAGGGATAGATAAATTTATTGGAATAAATTAAAGAAAATTTGTTACCGTGTGATGAAGCTAGCTGCCGGAATTTTGACAGTGGACGCCGGAATTAGTGGGGGGTCTCCTTTGAAGCACCAAAAATTCGTCCCTTTTATGCGTGTAACACCGTCCGATTGGGATGTTGAGGGTGGAATGAGAATAGGACAGGGGAAGAGGGGTGGCTGCTGATGAGGGTTTGATGAAAGAATTTTGGTGCGATGGAGGAAGTGCTCGGGGAAGAAGACGTGTGTGATAGGGGTTTAGGTGTAATGGAGGAGAGAGGGAAACTGATTATTAGTTTCGAAAATTGAGGATCATGGCGCAGGCCACGAATGCCATGGCGCAGGCCACACAACCTAAATAATTCGAATTAAATGTAATTAAAGTGGCGCAGGCCACGAATACCGTGGCGCAGGCCATTACATCAGGGAACGGAGGTGAAATTTACTATTCATTAACAGAGAGCAAAACACCCACAAATTTATACTTAGAAAATTTTTCCTATCTCCCAAAACCAAAAATACACATCGTTATACTTAAAAAACAAAATAACAAATAAAACATGCACACCAAGCATATCAAGCACAATACTTATCAAGACAAGTGCTCAATCTTAAAATTAAAATTTATACGGTCTAACAGGTTGCCTCCCGGGAGCGCTTTCGTTTAACGTCGTTGGCTCGACGAGATTATACGGTAGATTAAATGGACTTATGCAGATTAATCGTAGGGATTAATACCAACTAGTACCATTTAAACACATAGCACACAAGCACAGAAACTTACCAAAATTGATGCATAAGCGGTAAAAAGATAGATAGTACCCGGTGTTGCTATGTTGATAGTCTGCAGCTAGACTATGCCATTTTTTAGTCAGAAGGGGGTCTGTGAGGAACATCACCTCCTCAGTTTGAGGGATTCCTTCCTCATTGATGAACAATTTCACTCTGTGTCCATTAGCTAGAAACGTGGTCTTTCCATCAGTAAGCTCCACTGCTCCGGAAGCATACACCTTGGTTACTTTGAAAGGACCTGTCCATCTCGATTTCAAAAGCACCTCGTCATCTACGTGAATTATACAAAAGCACCTCGTCATCTACGTGGAACTCACAACAAAAATCTTTTTATCATGAAATGACTTCGTGTGTTCCTTGTAGATACGGGCGTTTTCATAAGTATCTAAACGAAACTCTTCCAGTTCCGTGAGTTGGAGCAACCTATGATCACCTACGGCTTGGTGATCAAAGTTAAGAAACTTGATAGCCCAAAAAGCTCAGTGCTCTAACTCAACTGGAAGATGACAAGATTTTCCAAATACTAGTTTATAAGGAGAGCAACCAATGGGTGTTTTAAAAGCCGTTCTATATGCCCATAGTGCATCATCGAGTTTCACCGACCAAATTTTACGGTTAGTGTCTACTTTTTTTTCAATGATCCGTTTCACTTCTCGGTTAGACACTTCCACTTGACCACTAGTGTGTGGGTGGTACGGTGTACCTATCTTGTGCTTCACACCATACTTTTCAAGCAATTTTGTGAATGGTTGATTACAAAAATGAGATCATCTATCACTAATGATGGCCCGAGGAGTGCCAAATATTGTGAAAATGTTCTTTTTAAGGAACTTCATCACTACTCCGGCATCATTGGTGGGAAGAGCTTGTGCTTCAACCCATTTAGATACATAGTCAACCATTACCAAAATAAACTTATTACCAAACGATGGAGGAAATGGCCCCATGAAATCGATGCCCCATACATCAAACAACTCATACTCTAAAATAGGGTGGAGAGGCATTTCATGCTTTTTAGATACATTTCCCTATTTCTGGAATGACTCACAAGTTTTAGCATAATGATGTGCATCTCTATATAACGTAGGCCAATAAAAACCACATTGCAAAACCTTATAAGCGGTTTTCCATCCACCGTGGTGGTCTCCGACTTCACGTCCATGACAAAAGGATAGTAGACTCGAGATTTCATTATTAGGAATGCATCTCCTAATGATGCCATCCGAACACCTCCGAAAAAGGTCCGGTTTCTCCCAATAATAAAATTTCAAATCATGGAAAATTTTCTTTTTCTTTTGCCATGTCCAATGAGGTGGGATATAACCATGTGTAAAATAATTAACAATGTTACCAAACCATGGTGAATCCTCTTTTTGCATTGGGGTGTTTCCAATAAGTTGCATGGATGGAGGTGCATCAATCACCATAAGTTGTTCGTCCGGGAATGAATCTTGTATCTCCTTTCTTTTTCCTTCCTCTTCAAAGATCTCGAGTCTACTCAAATGATCCGCCACTACATTGTCTTTACCCTTCTTGTCTTTAATTTCCACATCGAATTCTTGAAGAAGTAATATCCATCGTAAAAGTCTTGGTTTTGCATCCTTCTTGTTCAATAGATGTCGTAGCGCCGCATGATCGGTATGGACAATAACCTTAGAACCGATAAGATAAGAACGAAAATTATCCAAGGTGAATATAACCGCCAAAAGTTCCTTCTCGGTTGTGGCATAGTTGATTTGGGCCGCATTCAAAGTATGAGATGCATAGTAGATTGCTTTTAGAACTTTATCATGACATTGGCCTAACATGGCCCCAACCGCTATATCACTTACGTCACACATCAATTCAAACGGTAAAGTCCAATACAGGGCTACTAAGATGGGTGCACTTACCAATCTCTTCTTTAAAGTTTCAAATGCTTCCATAAACTTCTCATCAAAGTTGAAAGGTAGTTCTTTTTAGAGTAGATAGCTTAAAGGTTTAGCAATTTTTGAGTAATCCGCAATGAAACGGCGATAAAATCTGGTGTGTCCAAGAAATCCTCTTAAGGTCTTCAAGTTTACCGGTGGTGGTAGCTTTTCAATCACCTCAATCTTTGCTTTGTCAACTTCGATACCATCTTCTGAAATTCTATGGCCTAGAACAATGCCATCGGATACCATTAAGTGACACTTTTCCCAATTTAGAACCAAATTGGTATCTTCACAACGTTGTAGGACACGTTCCAAATGAGATAAGCATTGATTAAAGGAATCTCCAAAAATACTAAAATCATCCAAAAATATCTCCAAAAATTTCTCAACCATTTCAGAAACAATTGCCATCATACATCTTTGAAATGTAGCCGGAGCATTGCATAAACCAAAAGGCATTCTCTTATAAGCAAAGGTTCCATAAGGGCAGGTAAATGTTGTCTTTTCTCGATCACCGGCCGCAATGAAAATCTGTAAATATCCTGAATAGCCATCAAGGAAACAATAGAATTTGTGTCCACATAACCACTCCAACATTTGGACAATGTACGGTACTAGATAGTGATCCTTCCTTGTATGCTCATTCAATTTCCGAAAGTCAATACACATGCGATATCCTGTCACTTACCTTGTAGGAATCCATTCATGTTTCTCATTCTCTTTAACTGTGAAACCGCCTTTCTTTGGCACAACTTGAGTAGGACTAACCCATTCACTATGCGAGATAGGGAAGATTATGCCCATTTCTAGCAATTTGATAACTTCTTTCTTTATCACTTCTTGCATATGTGGATTTAGACGGCGTTGTGGTTGTGCACACGGCTTAGCATTGTCATTCAAAATGATCTTGTGCACACAAATCTCTAGACTAATTCCATGAATATCCGCTACTGTCCAACCGAATGCTTTCTTATGATTTCTAAGCATCCTTAGCAATTGATCTTCCTGAAATTCGGTTAGTAACGAAGAAATAATAACAGGTAATAATTTATCACTTGCAAGAAAAGCATATTTAAGATTAGAAGGTAAAGGTTTCAACTCCAAATTTCTTGGTGGTTCTTCCACCGAGGGCTTTAAAACAGGTCCACTCAAATCTAACTCCAAATACCGGTGCCATGGTTGTCTCTTAAAAGGTCCGCCGGCATCTAAGTGAAAAATCACTTCCTTCATTTCTTTGTCATTCTCTTCTTCTTTATAGATTGATAAGGCCAAACATTCTTCAAGTTTGTCTTCAAAGGCCTGTAAGTTAGTACGATCCACACAAATAGAAGATATAGCATCTATAAAATAACATGATTGTCGTGAGTTGTATGGATGTTTCATTGCCTTGAATATATTAAAAGTGACTTTATCCTCGTTAACTCTCAAAATTACCTCACCTCTTTAAACATCAATAAGAGTTCTTCCCGTGGCTAGGAAAGGACGACCAAGAATAAGGGGCGTTGAATACCCTTCCTCCATTTCCATCACCACAAAGTCACCGGGAAGTAAAACTTATCAACCTTAACTAAAACATCTTCAATGACTCCCTTAGGGTATTTAATCGATCTATCCGCCAATTGGAGAGTCATCTCCGTGTTTTTAAGTTCTCCTATTCTGAGTTTTTTATAATCCGCATAAGACATAAGATTAATACTTGCACCGAGGTCACAAAGTACTCTCTTAAACAAAAATCCCCCGATTTCACACGGTATGGTGAAACTACCGGGATCCTTAAGTTTAGGAGGAAGCTTGTGTTGTAAGACCGCGGGGCATTCCTCATTAAGACAAATTTTCTCATATTCTTCTAAGCACTTTTTATTTGACAAAATATCTTTAAGAAATTTCCCATAAGTAGGCATGTTAATTAAAGCTTCAATTACGGGAATGTTAACATTCAAATGGCGAAAAGTATCAAGGAAGCGAGCATATTTTTTATCCATCTTCAACTTTTTAATTTGTTCTTTTGGAGGATACGGGAGTGATTCAAGGTCAATTAAAGCAGGATTAGAATTTATACCTCCATTACCCTTGTCATTTGGTTGAGATTGGGAAGCTTCCTCAAAAGTTTGGGCATTAGGTGGCCGCCAATCAATGTCTTCTTGCTTTTTCTTTCTCGATTTTTGCTTCGGTTCCCTTTGAGATTTTTGAGTGTGAACCGGTGGAGAGCCTTTAAGAATTGTATGTTCTTCAACTTGATCCTCTCTCACATGTTCATTAAATAAAGTCCTTAGATCACTTGCTCTAGGGTTCTTCAAGATTCTAGGCACTTTCACCCACTCTCCATCATCACTTCCCTTTTCAACATCTCTGTCTCTTCTCAAAAAGGTGTCAACAATCTCCTCTTCTTCCTCGCTCAATTCCTCTTTTTCAAATTTGTCATCTATGTCATCTTCTACCTCGTTATTTCCGGGATTTTCCACACCATTGCTTCAACAAATTCTTCCACTACGAGTGACAATAACATTAATCTCCCTTGGATTCCTCTCGGTATTACTAGGAAGTCCACCGGGTGGTCTACTACTCTTTCTTTCTCCTTCCCTACTCATGTGTTCTTCTACATTCCGCATTGATGCTTCTATGGTCTTCATTATTGTATCATGACCACTCATCGTAGTCTTCAAAGAGCTAAGATCTTTAGTAACCGAACTCATAGAAGTCATCACGGATTCCATGTTCTTAGCTTGAGTAGACACAACACCCATAAGATTATCCATCAATGCTCCCCATTTGTCAACATTGTCACTTGATTGAGTTGTATTTTGAGTAATGGGAATGCTTTGGGTGGTGTGTTGTTGGTAGGATCAAGTTGGTGGTTGTTGTGGAAAGTTAGATGAGTTTCCTTGGAAATTTCAAGTTTGGGAATTTGGATTGTAGGAAGTTCTTTGTTGTAAAGCAAGCTTGGTTGCATTTTTGGACCAACGGTAATTTGGATGATCTCGTCTTATGGCATTAAAGGAATTTGAATAAGCATTGTTTAGGTTTTGATGTTGTTGCATGAAACTAACCTCCTCATTTGTAGGTTCTCACGATTCATCCGTTGCAAAAGTTGTATCATCATCATATCTCATTTCCTCAATCGGGCATTCACCTTGTGCATACATATCCGAATTCTTGCTAACTTGCATACCATCGAATTTCTTGTTAAGAGAAGCTAGTTGAGCAAGCACTTCCGATTGGGATGTAGCTTCTCCTACAAAAGCGACCTTTCTTGTGCTCGATCCGGTTTCCCACATTCTATTATTTTTCGAGATTCTTTCAATAGCATCATATACCTCTTGCGCATCACGCATCATCAAACAACCGCCACATGCATGATCAACATCCGCATGGGACTCATGTCTCAACTGTCTACGAAAGAGTTGGATTTGCATTTCAAGAGTATAACCATGATCGGGACAAGCTCTCAACAATTTTTTAAATCTTTCCCATGCACTTCCGAGAGACTCTTCAACTCCTTGCTTGAAGTTAGAAATTTCAACCTTTAGTTTCAAGTTTCTCCCGGGTGTGAAATATTGCTTCAAAAATTCATCTTGTATTTCATCCCAACTAGTCAGTGAATCTTGAGGAAGAGATGAAAACCAATATTTAGCTTTTCCGGTTAATGAAAAAGGAAACATTGACATCCTTTTCAACTCCTTGTGAACACCGTGGCTTTAGCCGTGTTGCAAAATTGCTCAAAAAATGAAGATGTTGATGTGGATCTTCTTGATCTTCACCAAAAAATTGACAACGAGTATCAATCAAGCCAAAAAGATGACCTTTCACTTCAAAGTTGTTAGCCCCTTCATTAGGTAAACGTATAGGATCACTTGGTACATTCCTTCTAACTGTTTGATCACAAAAGGGTCTAAATGGAGGATCGTTGTTTTGGTTGTTTCGGTTATTTTGGTTTCGGTTTTGGTTTCTATTTTGGTTCTGGTTTCGGTTTTGATTCTGGTTTGGGTGGTCATTGCGATTTTGATTGTTTCGATTAGGATTAAGTGGATGAATGGGTGGTGGATTTAAGTTGGCTTGGTTTTGACCATGTCCTTGGGCATGATTCAATCGTTGTTCGGGTGATGTCTCATCACTAATCTCGGCCATATCTATTTCTTGGTTAGATGATTCTTGGGAAGTTTCTTCACCAAGTTGTCCTTGGCTAGTTTGACCTTGCTTATTCTCAACTCGTAACTGCCTTTCGTAACTGTTGATGTCGGGCTTGTATGGAGTGAGAGGGGCCTTACCGCTTCTAGAATGGGTCATCAACTGCAAAATAGAAACAACAAGAAAATAGTGAACAACACTTGGTAACTTACTAAGGGGTAAGTACCAAAAGAAAAAGAAAAAGAATTAGGTTAGAAAAAAGTGTTGATTCTTTCTCAAGAATTTTGAACTAATATAAGTAGAAACCGTTACAAGTTTCCCAGGCAACGGCGCCAAAAACTTAATGCAAACTTTCTAGGGTTCCAATCTCACCGGCAGTGTACCGGGTCAAACGTAGTCAAGTGTGGTGGTCAAGGTCGTCTCCCAAGGGAAATGTGAGGTTAAACACCGATTAGTTATCATTATCTTGATCCGAATCGCAGTTTTGTTTAAAAGACTAATAACTAGCTATAAAGGGTGTTCAAACGATAAAAGAAATCAACTAAGATGATCTTTAGTTCAAGTTAATTCCTTTAAATTGATTGGAATCGATCAACATTGGTGTGCTATTGTGTGAATGGTGCACTCCTAAACATGCAATTTTCCCTCATACGAGTGTATAAAATTACACTATGCCTTATCCTTGGCTTAAGCACCTTAAACCTAATGACTTGGCACGGTTAGCACTTGAATGCAAAATTCCCCCGGATAGGGAATCGAATTCCGATAAGGTCGATTCTACCTTCCGTCCCTCTTACCCTCGTCTCACAACTAACATCTCCGTTCGGTTTCTATTAATTGTGTAGGTACATACGTTGGTTAATTACTCCAATACACATATTATCAATCAAATCAAGCAAGAGGATGTTCAACACAATAGAAGCTAGCAACATAAACGATCAATTCCAAAACAACAAAAGGATTAACTATCATTACTATATCATCCTAGTCAATAGCCACTAATTATTATAACTACTAACAAACTAAAGCTATCATTCATAATAATAAAAACAATTAGATCAAAGTAAAAGTCAAGAGAATACCAAAGTGAGTGATGAATCCACAAATGGAGTTCATCCACTTCAAGTTAATTTGATGAAGCTAGAACACAACTAGTTGTTTCCTACACCCATTGCAAGACTTGAGCTTCTCAAAATGATAATTCTAAAAATATTAGAAGGATTTAAGTGTTAATATTGATGGATATTTTTGGCTAAGAGAGCCCTTGTGGTGAGGTTGCCTTCAAGCTTCTTCAAAAGAAATCTGTCGAACTCCCCTCTTTTTCTCTGATGTGCAATAGTAATATTGCCAAATTTGCATTTTTAATACCATGCCTGCGCCATGGGTGTTGTGGCATGCGCCACATGTGACCAAAGTTGTTGGGATTTGACAATCATTTAATGCATCTGCTGAAAAGCCTCCTTGATGTCATGGCATGCGCCAGGATTACCATGGCATGTGCCATGATATCAACAACTCTGAATCTTGCATAGAAATAAACCGAATGCTTTCCAATTTCCTTCATAACTTTCTCTTCTTCTTATATCACTACAAAACAAACATAATCATATACATAATGAGCTAAAAATCAATTGATAACATGTAAATATTAATTGGATAGATATGAAATAAAAGGATTCGATTTATAACAGAATTCACTATAATTGAAACAATTTGTCACTATATATTATAGAATTGGGATAAAATATCGTAGAAATTCATTATCCGGTTGACATACATCCGTGACTCGATTGTGGATTCTTCTGTGAATCCTACTCTGGACTCTCTTGCGGAGCAGTTTCAGAGGTTCCTTGCTAGCCAGTCTCAGCCTCAAAGTTAGAGTGTGTCTCGGTCTTAGTATTATGCCATGTCTGTTCGTTCTACATCAGGCTCGCCACCATTTAATGGTTCTGGTACAAATTCATGGGTTTTGGTCTCTAGAGCCTCATTTCACATGTCCCATGTTTCTTCTTCTTTTAAATATATGTCTTCTGATTCTCCTTCCTCAACTACTATGACTGTTGATGGCACACCCTTGCATTGACTGGGAATTGTCACATCCACACTCCACACTTCCTTCTCCCTAATTATTGTATTCCAAAACTTACTAAGAGTCTTGTCTCGGTTGGTCAATTATGTGACTTTGGTTATTCTGTTCATTTTCTTCCACCTCTTGTCATGTCTAGGCTCCCAAATCCAAGAGGCTAATTGGGACAGGCCGTAGGCAGGAGGGACTCTATATTTTGGATGAGCTGCAGAGTCCGGGTCATGCAGCTGCCACTACTATTGACCTATCTTATTTTAATTAAACTTTTTCATCTTCTAAGTTTTATTTATGGCATTCTAGACTTGGTCATGTTCTAGGCTCTTGCCTAAAATATATGAGAAATAGTAGTGTTTTGAGAGATTTGCATCCTCGTGATATTTCATATTGTAGTGGTTGTAAACTTGGAAAGTTGTATGCCTTGCCTTTTAATCAAAATATACATGAATCTCGTTGCACATTTTGATTTAGTTCATTCTGATGTTTGGGGTCTGATACGCTAAACCCATAAAACGCTCCCTCGGATTCATGTTGGGTCATCTAAAAGGTCCAATAGCGAATAGGGTCCTTGGTCCGCTCAGCTCGCACTATAATAAGACGAGTAAGGCCGAGAATTATCCAACCCATCTCACACCACCACAACATTTACAGTCGATTAGGCAAAGGGTGTCACTAAAGCCTTCACACGCCATTTACTAGACGAGACGAAGCACTGAGGGCCCACCAGCTCGCCCCTCGACTCGAAGCCCGTTTAACAAGGCAATCAAGTCAGGATACAAGGAGATCTAGTGTAGGCTAAGATATAAGCTAGATCGCTTAAAATGAGCTCGACTCACGGATCTATAGATTGTATATTGTATTGTCTATTCACCTTATAACCGACTTTGTAAGCCCTATAAATAGCGGCATTATCCCTCTTTAAAATAGGATCGACCATTACTTGAAATACGCAACCAAGCTCTACCAATTTGTCGACTAACACCCTCTCTCACACATGCATATTGTTCTTGCAAATCATCATAGCTATTTCTTGAGCTCTAAGCAATCAAACACACAAATACTTATCCAAATATCCACATTCATACAAATACCGCACCCGTTATATTTACCACGTATCAGTTGGCTCCGTTACTAGGAAAGATTTTGTGAAAGCCGACTTCTACGGTCAAATCTGTGAGAGTTTGTTAGCTATTCTTTAGCATCCGGATACCTATAACCGTCATTTTCTAGCTTTTCGACTAAAACTACACCGGATTCACCATCTAGTTCATTAAAAATTCATAGGTTGACATAATCGTCTAAAACCTTCGCATCATCAACAAGCATTGACATTATTGTCGACTCTATACAAGTATCAATGGATTCGATTTACCAGTATCAACATATCAAAAACCAAATCTACAGGTGCTCTTTTGCACGATGGCCTACCCCCGATCCCCAAAAGGATGGGTGAGGGTACACCTACTTTTGATGGTGCAACGGTGTGTCAGAACACCCCGTTGAACGATCAGGAAAGACATCTGACACCTAGTCCTCATGGCGAGGACGCTCATGAGTACGATGCACATACTCACCTCGAAAATAGGGCGAGGTCTAAGGAAAATCCATACCAGTTTTCCTTAGCTGAGCATAATAGAGGGAATGTGGCCGAGACATCTCGGCCAATCCGTTCACAACAACTATCTCCCCATAAGAAGATAGAAGAGTATGACAAAATTTACACAAAAGTTTTGTTCTCTCATGCTGCCTATGCGGAAATGATACACCAGACTAATCAAGAACCCATTCGTCTGAATCATTCTTCACTTCCTATTAGCGAGTTTGTTCCACCTCTGAGGTCTCCCACTCTAGACACGTACATTTATCTTTCTGCTTTGTCCAGGGGACCCTTTATTCGACTCAACGAAAGAGAAACCAATGTTCACTCCTCGACTGAACGACACCAGGGTCGCAATCCCGTTAAGGATCGTCTCGGCCCAATATGTGAAAAGCAAGACGAACCTCTGAGAAAAGAAAAGAGTGATGAAGCAATCCTCTCGCCGGAATGTGAAGGCAAGATTGGGAATTCAACTCAAAGAAGCTAACTATCAAGCTGAGGGTTCCAGGTCAGTCGCCAGCTACAGACAGCATGTTCCTAATCCCTTCGAGGAAGTGATTGCAAAACTTCATAGGCAAGTCGAGGAACTGCAAAAGGATAAATGAGGGAAGGAAAAAAACAAAGCTTTGGGTACCAGTGTCTCGATAGAGACATCCTCAGCACAACAACTGAAGGTCTACACTACCCCACCTTCACAAATTATTCAGGAGTGACTTGCCCTTATGATTGGATCCAGCATTTCAGAGCAGAGCGGCTCTAGCGACAAAGAATAAGTCCGCATGGTGCATTGCTTTTGTTGGTGCCATGCAGGACAAATCAGCAAAAAAGATCCGAAACTTACCAATAAGATCCATCAAGTCTTAAGAAGATCTACATGCAAAGTTCTTCACCGAATTAAAATCAGCAGGTCAACCCAAAAAGACACAAGTGGATCTCTACGAAATCCGTCAGGATGAAAGTGAATCGACTCGCACATATTACGAGCAATTCAACAAAATATATGATCAAACCAGGAGGCTGCCCAACAGTGTAGTGATGGAAAGTTTTCAGAGCGGTCTCACTAAAGGAAGCCTAAGGGCCGAATACGCTCTCCGACCACCTAAAAACTTAAAAGATATGCTAGATAAAGTGAGGAAGTATGGAGCCTTTGAGCCTCCACCATCATCGACATCATTATCCAATAAGAGCAAGGCCAAGATTGAGCCCAATCTGCCAAAAGAAAGCGTGAATCGAAATCGGGATCTGAGGAAACCAGTGAAATTTCTAGAGGAGCATTTCACTCCTCTCACCGCTCCTCTCATTCAGATCATGCATAAGGTTAAAGATCAGTTGAACGCTCCTCGCCTGATGAAACCTGATCCGGATTTCAAGCGTTACTCTACTAAATATTATGATCGAAAGGTTAATCTCTCATAGGGCTCTAAGTCCATATAAACGTGATGGGAACAACGCCAATAGAAGCAATCCCCCACCTCGCCGAAAAGGAGAGATTCACATCATAACGGAGTTGCCTCCCAGCAATCATCAGCTGAAAGCACAAATCCACTCATTAAGATAGGTACCTGACAAACTAGTTGTCCTGCACGGGTCTGAACAGGCAATCTCATTCACCCACAGCGAACTGGTCAGTATCCCGGATGTTCCCGAGATGTCATGATCGGTGTCAAGGACATTTCAATACATCGAATCTTAGTGGATACGGAAGCTTGCAGGGATATACTGTTTTACGACTGCTTCAAAAAGCTTGGCTTTGGAGATTCATGCCTCAGGCCGCATAATGGCATCCTCGAAGGATTCACTAATGATACCGTACAGGTTAAGGGTGCCATTGATCTTGAGGTACAGATTGGGGACTATGAGCTGACACGAACGGAGAAGGTAACTTTCCACGTGGTCAAACTGCAATCCCACTACAACATGATTTGGAGAATCCCATCACTCAAAAAATTTTAGATGGTCATTTTCATCCCACATCAGAGAGCAAAATTCTATGTTGGGGAAAAAATTCTATGTTGGGAAAAATTCTATGTTGATCAATATTCAACTTCCTCGACACTTATTCCGGTTACCATCAAGTGAGGATGGCATATCACGATAAGAAAATGATAGCATTCCGGGCCGCTGGGGGCCTGTATTATTATGGGATGATGCAATTCGGGCCGAAGAATGCAGGATCAACATATCAACGAATGGTAAATCGCGTCTTTAGCTCACAGATAGGCAGAAACATGGAGGCTTATATTGATGACATGGTTGTCAAATTACCTCGCTCAGGCCATAACGCTGACCTTCAAGAAACATTCGAGAATGTTAGAAAACACTCGATGAAGCTCAATCCGGCCAAATGCGTATATGGTGTCCAGGCGGGAAAATTTCTTGGATTTATGGTTAGCCAAAGAGGGATAGAAGAAATCCTGAAAAATTGAGGCACTAATCAACATGAAATAGCCAGCTTCCATAAAAGAGGTCCAGAGGCTCAATGGACGAGTCATTGCTCTGGGAAGGTTCATATCGAAATCAGCGGAAAAGTGTCTCCCTTTCTTCAAAATATTGAAAGGCAAAAAAACGTTCACTTGGAGTGAAGAATACTCGCAAGCCTTTCAAGCTCTAAAAAATTACATGGAAAAACAACCTCTCTTAGTCAGCCCGGCAATAGGAGATGAGTTATTCTTATATCTAGCGGCTTCAGATCGGGCTGTAGCCGCCGTACTTGTCAAGGAGGCCGGAACCCTCTAAAATCATGTTTATTATGTAAGCAAAGCTCCCAGTCCGGTGGAGAGCCGAAATTTTAATATAGAGAAGTTGGGCTACTCGCTTGTTATTGCGTCTCGAAAACTCGGGGCTTACTTCTCTTCGCACACTATCAATGTCCAACAGACGGTCCTTTGCGCGAAGTGTTGCTCAAGCCAGACCTCTCAAGCCATATGCTTCGACGGACAATTGAGTTAACAGAATTTGACATACAGTATCAGCAGCGAAAAGCAATAAAGGCCCAAGCCTTAGCTGATTTCATTCTCGAAAAAAGTTTCGTCATAGAACAACCCGACCCGCAAACCACCCCGGAAATAGAAAGCACTTCGACACCAATGGCCTCGAAGTAGAGTCATTGCTGGCAACCATACGTAGATGGGGCAGCAAGTAAAAATGGTTGCGGAGCCGGCATAATAGTACTGCTTGAGCCAAGAACTGTCTTGAAGTAAAGCTAAGTCAAGGTTTAATCGTTTAGATGGGATATAAAAGCATACGTGACTGCCAGGTTGGATCAAACCTTTAATCGACGTTATTTTAGGAAATTAATTAGGTAATTGTCCTAAAATTGAAACAAAATACAAAACTTAGGGGACCAAAAATGCCATTCATAAACATAAAGGTTATATTTGAAGCAAAGCTAAAACATGAGGCTGTCCACAATGGGCTGCTTTTCAGGCTCCCTAAGTGTGCTATAAGGGAGGCACACAGAATTTAAGCTCACAGTGGCACCCTTGTTAATTCCCCATCCCTTATTCAAATTAAGTGTCTCCCTTAATTAAGGGAGACTGCTAATGTGAATAGTGTTCCCTTTTTAACCACACAATTCACTTTTCTCTCTCCACTTATTTATCCTAATCTTCTTCAACTATACCAAACTCAATTTTAACCACTTCGGTAATAATATCCTCTAATAAAAACGATACGACATTTATTAGAGGACATTTAATAATCCCCTATTTGGTTGTTTAAACGCATACGACATTTTTTTGACAATGATACGACATTAAAATCTCATTTTGCAAGTATAAAATATTTTATTTTGATTTTTGTATAAAAAAAATGAATTAATTGGTTGAGATGTGAAAAAAATAGTATTGGGGAATTGTATATGGAGTGCTTATTGGAGTCGATTTTTTTTATAGGGTGTTGAAAAAGTAAATCTGGAACGGAAAATAAGATAAATGAGGAGTGTGATAGGGAGAACCATTGGAGACAGCCTGAGGACAAAAATTATCAAAATCCTTATAATTTATTTAATTCCTAATAATCCATATTCCACAATGGAAAATAAATTCTTACTTGTTGCTCTAAATAGTAATAGGCGCCCCAATTTCTTTAAGGAAAAAAAGACTAATTGTTATTCTATCATAACACAATACAATTTCTTTTAAGGAAAGAAGTGCCAACTTCAAGGGGTGGAGGAGAAAATATGGTCTAGCAGCAGCACTTTTCAAATGTCGATCCGTGGAGGATTTTATGGAGTTATTCATGTGGTTCACCGATGCCGGACATGCACGTGGACGACTATTGCGAAAGATTAACAACTGAGAGATAAAGTTTCGATCTTTAGATCACCCGGTAAAGTTTCGTTACGTATTTTGATGCAACAAATCAAAGTGTTATCGATCTTGTGAAAAGGAAATACATCTGTTTTTAAAATCCGCTTCGTTAATCGTGTTACTTCCTAACATGAGTTTGAGTTGGCAGTGGCGGAGCTACATACAACCAAGGGGGCAACTGACCCCCCTTGATACGGAAAAATTACACTAATATACGTACAAAGGATATCGTTTGCTCCCTCTTAAATTTTTTGTTTGCCTTTAAAAAATTTATTGCCCCCCATACCCGAGATCCTGTATCCGCCCCTGTGAGTTGGAGCATTGGTATTTCGAGTTTGAGTTTGGGCAAAGATTCATTGAAGTACTAAAAAGTAAAAATTGTGTTGAGCACTTGAGCTTCATTTTTGTATCAAAATTATCAACTTTAATAAGGGATAGTGATTTAGGCACAGAAAATATACACATAAATAATCCACACAACACTTTATAACCACATATTTTAACTTTTAAAGCAAAAAAAAAGAATAACACAAAAATTCTGGACCACAAATTCATAATTCGGGGATGAGTTCGGTACACAATTCTGTGTACTAATCATTTTCCTTTAATAAGAGCTTCAAAATTATGCAGATTTTGTTGAAGAAATAAATTACTTACAGAAATGAGTACAGAAAATTAATACAAAAATTGAGGTGCACTATTCGTACATATATATCAGCTGGTTATATATAGCAGTGTACAGCAGACACAAGAAATAAACTTTTGGAGAAACCAAAAGAGTATAAATGAAAACCAAATAATTACATGCCCACCCTGTTGACATTATTTATATATGCATATGTATACAAAAGAAAACTTCCGATATATATATATATATATATATATATATATATATATATATATATATATATATTTTTTTTTTTTTTTAAATTTTCCGCGCGCGAGTAAAATGACTGTACACAGTCGTCGAGACAGAAGAATGGAAGCTTATCATATACAGCCAATCCGTCTAACACAGCCTACTATTGTTTATTTGTGCCAAATACGAAAGTACCTGCAAGATGTATAGCCTAGCTATGTTAGTTAATCACAATACCATTACCTTCGATCATACATAATTTTTTATATATATATATGTAGCGCAATTATTTAATATCCAATATTCCATATCTCATTGATTGATAAATAATTCAAAAACTTTGAAGCTAGTATATATATATTACTTTTGAAATAAAATAGTGAAGTTTCATCGTATTGTATATGTTTAATAATGGACACGTACGTGCATGCAGAGTATAGAGCGTGTGGATTAGAAATCTCCACACACTCTCCTTTCTTTATACTACATGTCATGCATGCATACATAAATAAAAGAACAAATGGGTACGTAATTACTTACCTAGAGTAGGCATCAAAATGGAGAGCACAACAGTTCCAGCAATTTTCAAAGGCAACCCAACCTTAATCATGTCTTTAATCTCAATATGACCAGTTGTAAATCCCACAATATTAGAAGGTGTTCCGGTAGGCACCATGAAAGCGAATTGAGATCCGATGGCACCCGGAACCATTAGAAGCAGAGGATGAACATTCATCGTCCGAGCAATTTGGATTAGCAATGGGATTAACAAGGTTGTTGTAGCATTATTTGATGTAAATTCAGTGATGATGCCACTGATTATGCAAACCATTGGGGCTAGGGCTAAAAAAGGGGCAGCTTGTAAGAAATCTAAAGCTTCGGACAAGATATCTGCTAAGCCACTTGTCCTAACTCCATCTGCTATTGCAAAACCAGCTCCTAATAGTAAGATTATGTTCCATGGCAATTTCCGGCATTTGTTCCAATCCATTAGCTTCTCTCCTTCTTGCTTTTTGTTCGGTATTATGAACAATAACGTTGCCATCATCACCTGTAGTGTCGTGCCATGTAAATCAATTAATATATCGCATGCATGCATGTTTCATTTATAATAATATATGTTTTGTTAATCCGACCTTCGGTATATATATATAGTCTACTAATCAATCACCTAAACATAAATTGAATGCTCCGTCATTGCGTGTATATATATATTAGATTTATAAGAATTGATTAATTAATAGTAACAAGTTATACAAAGGAAAAAATATATATAAAACTTACACTGACAGTTCCATCATTAGCACGACCATGAAAGAGAGCACCCCATCCGGGTGTATCATCTGTAATCCTCCTTGTCATCCACAATAGTATCAAAACCTTCAATTATTATTTCAACTTGTTTAGCTAGATTCATCGTATAGTATATATATACATAAATATATATAAACAATGGATTTTTATTTACATAATCTTATATTGAAATTAATTTATGAAATACATACGGTGAATATCAGAAATAAAACTTACTGCAAAATCAGCTAATATAATCTTTTCAGCAAAAGCCATCGGGCCTGCAGGTCATTTGACAAGAAGAGAAGTAACCATGTATATATATTATAAGATAATGTACAGTAGAACAAGTGAATTAATGTAAAATCATACATATCATATTAATTATATAACAATTAGTTTCATTAAGATATATATATAAAAGATAGGATATTATTTGTTAGCAAAATTAAGATGATATATAGTATTAAGTAAAGTATATATTACCTAGCAAATCAAGCTCCCTTCTCAAATGGGCCTTATCCAGATAAGCAGAAAGGACATGGCTTGAACCCTTTCTGTAATAGAAAAGGCAAAGAATACCCCACAAAGCAAAGAATATAATCAAAGCCAGAGGGAAGCCAAAGAAAAACCAGGTGTTAAAGCTGATTGGGTTTTCTTCAGGAAAATAACTCTTCCACATTCCAGCCAATATGAGGTTAACACCTGTACCCGTCAACGTGCTCATCCCTCCCACCGCCGCCGAGTATATTACACCTAGTACTACCGCCTTCTTAAAATTATTAATATCATTATTATTAAGCGTAGAAACTGTGGGATCATCGGACGGTGGTAGTCTCTGTAGGATTCCGGTGGCCACCGGCATCATCATCACGGCTGCTGCCACGTTATGCATCCACATGCTGACAAATGCTGTTGTGGCACATATGCCTAGGATTAGAAACGGTGGATTCAATGGATCACCACAGAATAGGAGCGTTATCTGCATATATGGCACCTTGAACATCATTTTGATAAATACAAATATAATCTATATTATAGTAACGTTGAATATCTATAGAAAGTAGAATCATAATTAATATATCCATTAACATATATTCTGTTGTTTGTCATCATCCTAGTGGCATGTCCTCATATATATATAATAATATTATACACGTACAGGGCAGACCTAAGGGCCTGGTTGGTTTCGGTTAGATTGAACTTAAATTGATTCAGGAAAAAAAAGTAAAATAAAATAAAATGAAATAATAATTATAAAGTTGAAATGTTGTATTGAAATTTATGTAAACAAAAAAGTGATTGGTGAGAGAAATTTTAATGAATATTATATTGATAAAGCAATGGTTAAATGTAGTGGATGAGTAAAGTGAATTGATTAATATTATTGTATTTGTTGAAGGTGAAATGATTGTTGAGAGAAATTATAATAAAATAATAGAATTAATAAAATAGACGGCTTCTATCGGCACCACGAAAATACTAGCGGCACCCTTTAATTTATTATTTTTCATTTACTTTTCCACACCACCTAATCACTCAAGGCACCACCTAAAAATAATTCATTTAATAACTTTCAAAAACTATACACTTTAGTCCATCATATTTTAAAAAATAAATACTTTAGTCCCCACTTCTTCTATAACCCTTCTTTGTTACTTCTTCTACAACCCTAAGAATACCGCCGGATTTGTGCCGGAAATTCGATTTGAACAACATCACTTTTAACTTCTCATCTAAGTATATTTTTTTGTTTGTATTTCGGTTGCAAATTGGTAGAAATAGAAGGTTGTAATGGAGTAATTTATTTCGATTTATATGGAGTAATCATCAAAGATTTGCATTTCGATTTGTTTCATTGTAGTGTGTAACGTTTCGTTTTCGGTTGAAATCTGGAAGATATAGGGTTGAATTCAGAGGTTTTTTTTGGGTATTTTTCCATGAACCGGCCGTTCCCGATCGGAGGAATGGGGAAGACGACCGGGTGCTTGAAACGTCGCTTACAGTGACGTGTCGGTGCATATACAACGTCAGATGAGATGACGTGTTGATCATCAAAAATCACTAGGGTAAACTATTTGTTCGTCAGTGTGGATGTCGTGAACATTGTCTTCCGACATCGGTGCTGCTGGCGTTCTAAGAAACGTCTTTTAGGGCGGCATTTGATTCTAATAGAAACGCCAATGAAACTGACGTTATTGTCCATAACGTCACCGGCCATGATGCTGATTTGCTGAAGAAACGTCAAAGTTGTTGGCGTTCTAAAAACAGTGACATTTTAAGTTCTAGATTCTATAAGTTAGCACAATTGACGTTCAACTTGCACATGAGCGTCAGACGTACTGATGTTTTACAGGATGCCGGCCGGAGAATCCAATTGGCGTCGGAAAACTCTAAAAAACTTTATTTTTTTCTATAATTCATAGGGTTTCAAGCAATTAAGAATAATGTTTAAGTGTTATCTTATTAAATGCTCAAGTTTCTCTTTGGGTTGCTAACTCAACGGTTGAGTACTCGGCTTTTAAGTGCGGCTAGGATTTTTTACACATTTTGATGAAGCAAGGAATTCGTCCATACCATCGGTACAGTTTGGAAGACCACGACTGATCCTGAAAGGGGATGAATGGAAACAAGAGCATGCCGTATTGATGGAGATTTCGAATAATATACTATTTCATTCTTGCCGGATGGGTGTTCGAGGTATTGAAATGGAACGAAATAAATTTTGTTGAAGAAGATGAAGATGGTTGAAGAAGGTTGAAGTTTATTGATGATTGTGATGAAGATGATTTTTTGAAGATGAAGATGGTTGAAGAAAAATAGTGTTGATGATGATAAAGATGAAGATGATTTTTTTATGATGAAGCTGAAGATGAATTTGGGTGAAAATTAAGTTCGGGGATTGTAATGTTTCCTTTTAATTATTAAAGGATAAAATTGTATTTTATAAGATTCGTGATATGAGTAGTAAGTTTTTTATTTTTTTGGTTGTGCTTGGAGTACATAAATAATAAAAATATTTAATGTGGTGTCAATAGTAACTTATAGGGTGCAAGAAGTATTCGTTGTGTCAGAAGTGAAACCGTGGTGCCGATAGAAGCCGTCATAAAATAATGATTAATAAGATAATAGAGTGAATAAAATATTAAGTTGGATTCAAATCAACCCGAAACCAAACAGGGCCAAGAGGCTTGGCCTAGACCCCTACAATAGTTTGAATTTAAGGGCCCAATTCATACTTTACCTACAATGAAGATCTATTATCAAATGATCAGAAAAAATGTCAAGCTCCAACCTAAAACTAATAATAACAACAATGACTTTTTACTCTGCTTTTCAATGTGCTTATTAGAGCACATACAATAATTTTCCTTTCCACAATATCACTTTGTCTAGAAAAGACCAAAAAAAACCTACATGGCACTAAAGTCATGTCCATATTCCTCATTTGTTCAACAATAATCTCAAAATAATTTCATTTATATATTCGTTAAATATTTTTTTCCTGATGATTTGATGGGTATATAAAAATTCTTTCAATAAAGAATAAATAAATAAAAAACATTCTATTCAATTTGGTATAGATTCCAAGACAAAAGATGTGACTATTGAGTGGGCAGACCCACAATCTCATCCACTTCCAAATTAGTTTCAATGGTGTTATTGTAGCTTTAAAATTAAAGAGACAATGTAATGTCTGCAAAAATACCATTTCCCTTTGGCAAAAAAGAGGTTATTGTATGTGCTCTTAACGATTTTTAACTCTGCTTTTCAGTGTGCTTTTATGTTGGCTAACCAACCTATCTATTATATCTCTAAATTTTTTCAACCAATATCAGTATTTTATAAAGCAAGTGATTCAAGTAAAAACAAAAAGGAAAAGTGTATTCCATTGTTTTGGTTCGACTTTGAATTTTAAATATTAAAATAAAATAAATAGTGTGTGATAACAATTTTTTTTTAATGTTTTCCACCTCTATGGTTGCTTGAAATTTCTGATGAATATATCATTTTCCACTCCACTTTCGTAATTTTTCAAAAAAAAATATTGTATTCAAAATTGAAGAGGCTCATATTTAAAAGGGGTAACGAGGAAAAATGATACCAACATTTCATCAATGAAGAAGAATGACAGTTTTTAAAAACTTTTGCATAAAGGCCAAAAAAAATATTTATTTTTCTGGCGCCATTTTTCTCAACAAAAAAAAAAAAAAAAAACACACTTCTCTCATCCATTTTTTTTAAACACTCATATCTTTCGATCACCAACTCCAAATTTGAAATTCTTTAACCAATTTTTTTATATTTCATGCTCTTTATTTTGAGATCACATTCAACATATTTTGAGGTGGTTTCAGAAAATCCGCTGTCGAAATTCACTATTGTTTGAAATTCGCTGTCGATATTCACTGATTTTGGGATTCACTAAGTGAATTACGACAGTGAATTTTATAAAAAAAAACGATGTAATTATATCGAACCAAGTCTCAAAACGAAGAGCATCAAAAAATAAAAAAATTCAGTGCAATTTTCATTTGGTGATTTAGATCAAAAGATATGAACGTTTGAAAACCGGGAAGGAAAGAGAAAAAAAAATATAAAAAAAATCTAACCCGGACAAGATCATCGGCGCTATTTTTTATTTTTACTTTTTTTTGTCCTTTTAGCTATAAAAAGGTGTTATTCTTCCTATAAAGAATGTGTGGCTGTTTTGTTAGTCAAAAATATTCCAAAAACTGTCTTTATCCCTAATTTTTCATATTTAAAACTGGCCTAGTGCCCCGTATTCCACATGACCGACCTTGATTATACACTTTTTTATTTGAAAAAATAATACTACCTCCGTCCAAAATATAAGTCCTTTTAGCTTTTTTGTTTTGTCCCAAAATGTAATTCTATTTACAAAACCAATAAAGCATTTATTGCATTTTTCTCCTTCTACCCCTTATTTATTATACACTCAACCACTTTTTATTATTTTGCATTAATACCAATGAAATGTCATTTTAGTCTTTTTAATCAAAATTAATGACAAATAACAAATTTAACCAACTTTCTTAATATGTGTAAAAAGACCTAAAAGAACTTATATTTTGGGACAGATGTAGTATTATACACTAGGGATCAATCATATATACTGTGATGGTCGATTAGACATTAATTAGTTATTGGGATAGTTAAGATTAATTATGTAATGATGTTGATACCATTTTAGTAAATTGAACTACATACGTGTCTTGATCGACTGGACTAAAATTGAAAAGGAACGGATAAGGATTGTGTGTTTATTTGTCACTGGCTTCCGCAATCACATCATAAATCTAAATTGTAAACTACCACTATATATATATATATATTATTCTTCCAATAATTCATCAATTGCCCACTAAACAGCAAAATGAATACGACACGCTACTCACTGGATAATTATGTTACGGTTACAATACGTGGCATTCTTATTCCACCTATTTTCTTGTGATCCAGTCACAGGTATTAAACAATCATATCATTACTCTGAATGAACTTATTGGTAGTTCTTTTTTAGAAGTGAGGGGCCGATTTAAAAGGAATAATTCCTATTGTACAATAATTAAAATTTGGTCAATAATGAACCTAAAATATGTGGCTTATTCTCTATTGGTAGTTCTTTTTTAGAAGTGAGGGGCCGATTTAAAAGGAATAATTCCTATTGTACAATAATTAAAATTTGGTCAATAATGAACCTAAAATATGTAGCTTATTCTCCTTTACAAATACTAATACTGAGATATTCTCCGATAATATATCTATGTATATAAATTTTATGATGCTCCGAAACCAATTATATTTCATTATTTTATGCTGAACCAATATGCTTAAAAAAGTATTCATTCTAAAATTTTTGATTGGTAGAGAAAGTGATAACAAAATATGGCAGGATCATCATAAAACCATTAATATTATATATATATATATATATATATATATATATATATATATATATATATATATATATATATATATATATATATATATATATATATATATATATATATATATATATTTTCATTTAAATAGTTGATTTAGGACCACCCATTTTTAGATTTTATCCTGGCACAAAAATTATATCACCATCTTAAATTATTAGTTATTCAAGTAGATTTTATAAATTTAAAGATTGTTGAAAAATAATATAAATTTTAAAACATTAAGTAAAATACCATTGATTATAGTTAATACAATAGTTATATAGAAAATAATATGAGTGATTGTATATTTATTAAATTAGAGTTAAGATAGATAATAGAGTAAAATGTTTCATTCTTAAAGTATAATGACATGAATTTAAAAAGTAAAATAACTTATGTTTTAAGACGAAGGTATATGAAAAAAAAAGTTACCATGCAACGAGTATTATAAGTTACATTATATAATATAAGTGAAGTGTTGCGATTAATATTTCTAATTGATTCACTCACATGCATGCAACATGGGTGGTGAAGGGATGAAGAGGTTACATGCATCGAAATGATGTTGGGGTGAATCAGAACCACACACCCTCCACATCGGTCACTTTGACATGTGAATATACTATACAAAAATTTTCCGTTGAAATGTGAGTTAGATAAATCACATTCTTTCACTTGTTATAATACATTTTGTACCATAACTCTTTTCGAGAATAGCTAGTTAGAGAGAAGACCACCATAAAACATATGATACGTAGTACACCCGGCCAAGATCGATACCTTACTATCAAACTATATATGTATGTTTGTAGAGTGCGTGGAGATTATTATATGTAATAATAACGGTAAAAATAAACTTTATTTCTTTGTACTAAAATGGTACAACGCTGCGTCTAAAGTTTGTGATGCTTAAAAAGAGCGAACGATCGAGGAGTATTGAAGCACAACTTGCTCCACAAGACAAGTGAAGCCACAGCCGCCACCTTAGGGTTGTGTTAGTCATTAAGGCTCTTCCTAGTTTACCCCTAGCTGATGTAATAACTATTTATAAGACTGATTGTAATCCTCATTAATCTATGGGAAAAACACAATGATTGTTACTCTAATAAGGAGGACAAATATATATTGGATATAAAAATTCTTATAAAATAGGTGGCCGTGGCCTTGGTCATAAGTACTGAGAAGGGATTAATTTGAAGAGGATTGAGGACCATATACAAGCATGTTAAAAAAAACAAAGTTATATTATAATTCTTAAATAACTAGTAAAAGATTGGTATAATTAATATTAAATAACATACTTACTTACATTGAATGCTAATCTCCGATGAACGTTATAATGCTCAACGGCAAGAGCAAGAATGAAGCTACCAAGAACAAGAGTAATAACATCATCCATATACGACTTTGCCACATCATCGGCCGATGCGATCCCAAATAAAGGGAAGAGAAAGAGGGGTGCCATGGATGTTATCGGCATCGGAACAGCCTCCGTCAGCCACCAAGTGAACACCCATGCAACAACTCCCAGCATATTTCTGCTTCTTGTTTTTGATGGCCCATCAAACTTTACAGATAAACATATGATTGTGCAGAAAAATGGCCCTAGAAATATAAAGAAATTCTTGAGAGAGAAAATGGAACGTATACTTGAAGAAGTGAAGCTCCTGGATCGGGTGATCATAGTTGTTGGATCATAGGTGGTTGGAAGGAGAGGGGTTGTCAAGTCGTCTGAGACCACGCCGGGAGGCCTAGGCTCGTCGTTGTTATCAATATTTCCATTCATTTTTCTAGAACAAAAAATGCTAAGACTTTTATATATATGTATATGGATATATGTATGTATATATATTCCATGCTTTAGCTTAATTTATATACTTTGTTTGGCAGCTGCGAATGAGGAAAAAAAAAAAAAAAAACTAATTAATGCTATAAATCTTAAAGCATCTCACGGAGGTTGTAATATACATTAATGTTGCAATGGTCTTTACATTTGTATTGAATTCTTTTATTATTCAATCTCTCAATTACATCATAGCAAAGGTTTGTTATATTTTAAAGTATTAGTAGTATTATCTTTTTATTATTGGGTGATTGTATAGGTGGGTCCAGCTACCCATATATAAGGTTTTTCTGTTGACTAGTAGTCATAATTTTAGAACACAACAATAATACATAAAATTCTTTCCTCAAATTCCCTCTTGCTGCGTACAGGTAAGATCCTTAGTTTTTGCTGGATCGAAGAGTGGATCCAACCATTCTTCTTCATGGTATTAGAGAAGAATTAATCCACCGATCCGAGTTTTTTATGCGTCCGTGAGCCAATTCTTCAATTGAGATCGAAAATGACAGAAGATAAGCAATCTAGAGCTTCCGAAGTTCTGGAAGCTTCGAGACCGTTTTACCTTCATCCAAATGAGAGTCCAGTATTGACTTTGGCAGATCCGCCGCTAAATGGTAAGAACTACCACTCCTGGAGCAGGGCAATGCGTATGGGTTTGATTATGAAAGACAAATTAGGGTTTGTAGACTGTTCCATTCCAAAGCCTACGAATGACGAGAAAATGATATTGTGTTGGGAGCAATGTGAATCACTGTAATGTCATGAATTATGAATTCGGTAACTCCTTCAATTGCAAAGACTGTCTTGTAGATGAACTCGTGAAATTAGGCAAGATCCTCAGAATAGGTTTAATTTTCGAAGATGAACTCCTTTCGACTCTCTGATTTGTTGGAAGAAATTAATCAAATTACTCAAGCTAATATGTATGTGACTGAGTATTTTGCAAAATTAATTATTGTTTGGGACGAAATTAATAATATGGTGTAAGGGCGCCAATTCTCTCTTGTGAATGTGCCGTCAAGTGCAGTTGCAGGGTAATTCCTACTTTCATTGGTTACATAGAGTCTGAATACGTCATCCGGTTTATGAAAGGTGTAATTGAGAGTTTTGCACATGTAAGATCACAAGTTTTATTGCAGAAACCCTTTCCTAACATCACTGAAGCGTTTCCGATAAGAGTCAGTTTGAAAGGCAGATGTAATATAGTACTAGTCACCCCCAAGATGGTAATCTGAGATATTTGCTAAGAAGTCAAATGAAGAGTATATTGGTAACAGGAATTATTCTGGAACATGAAATGATAAACCTCAATCGGAGTGGGAAGGAAATCAAAGGAATGGGACTGGAAAGAAGGTACAATGCTCTTTCTATGAATGTTTGATAGCTTGTCTCAATTTGAAAGACATGTAAGGCTCCCCAAATCCATCTTGAGGGGTATTACATATTGTAGTATTAGAATAGTTGTGTAGTATTAGTGATATTGTCTATTGATTATTGGCTGATTGTATAGGCGGGTCCAACCACCCATATATAAGATTTTTATGTTGACTAGTCATGTAACGCCCCGTTCCCGGACACCGAGTCCTTATCCGGAAAAGGAACGTCCGGCACGTATAAAATAAAAATAAATTCACTTTATACGTAAGCATCTACTACGTCGTATCAAAAATAAGCAAACGGAAGCAAAAGACTCGGGTATGAAAATTCCAACATCCAAGAATAGAAATGAAATCTAAAGAAAGGAATGTATTTTATTACATTCAAGGAAAGTACGAAATCCAAAAGAAATGTAACGGTACTACAAGTCTCGAAAGACCAAAAGTCTAATACTCTCTAATGAAGGATAACAAACTAATAAAAGTAAAGTCTTCAATGAGGCATCTTCAAACGTCATCATCAAACTCCTCCTCGTAAACATTATCTACCTGTTCGTCTTCTCATCCCCAAACACATAGAAAACATACATTTGAGGTAAGTACAATGTACTTAATAAGAAAGAGAAGCTATGACAACAACTATAATTTATAAAGTAAAGATAATTAAAAGTTTAGTTGATTACGTGTGACCGACTCAATCTAGGGTTCATTCCATGTCCATCAACATGAATTGACTAACCGTTTCTACTTAACTTATCTATGTTACAACCGTACTCAAGGGCACTACGCCTGATGTATATCCACCAGGAGATATCGATTGCAACATATTAGTGGATCACACCAATATCCACGGAGGCTAGAATAGGTAGGTTCCGATAGTACGCACACCTCAGCAGAGTCCCCCGAACTTGTGGTTCTTTTGACCTACGGGTTCTTCCACCTTCAGAGGTAGCACACACATCGTGATATAGACTGGTGCCTATCCAAGAGAGACATGTTGTTTAATCTTTTACTAGTCAAGTACGTATTTTATTAGGATGATTAAATAACCACCTAAGTGTTTTCAATTAATCTCCCTCACATTAACTACTCTCTTCCCAGACCACTAGACACTGACAAGGCCTAGCAATTACACAGACAGTGATGAATGCTAATTCATCAAAGCACAAGCCTATCATGCTCTTCCGACGGATCCGAACTTCAACTCCCTTCAAGAGTACATTCGGTGTTTAAACTGAACGAATCAAGCTCAATTCAGGCTTGTTCAAGGTTATACAGTGCTAACATATCACGTTTAAAGGTTTAGAAATGATAAAACGTACTTATAAGGCTGAACAACAACCAAACGCCCGTTTAAAGACATGGACGGCCGTCTGGAACCTACTGGACGCCCGTCCACTTTCCCCAGACGCTCGTCCACCCTAAGACAGCTACAACCTGAATGTAAAATAACACCTCAGACGCCCGTCCAGAGAAGCCAGACGCCCGTCTACCAAAAACAGTTACATCCTGTATCAAAAATCGAACCTCAGACGCCCGTCTGACTATTTCAAACGCCCGTCCGAGGTATTAGGGTTCCGGACGCCCGTCTGCCTATTGCAGACGCCCGTCCGCCTGTGTTTTTCCCAAAACGCTAACATCGTCAAGACTCGATTTCCAATCCGTTTATGACCTATTTGGCATCGAATTAAACACAGAAAAACGTAGAAAACTATATCTAATCAACCGTAGCATCTATGATCCTTCGATCAACAAAAAAAACACATCTTTTACTAACATCTACAAGTCTCCAAATCACAATCTAAACTTTACGAATTACAACCGAAATCATAGGAAGAGTTTCTTACCTAATTGCAGCCACAAAACCAATCCAAACACCCTTGAAAGTCTGCAGCTCTTCCCACAAAACTGATATCCACACGATGTGCTCCTCACAACGGTTCCAATCCTCAACTCTGATCTGAAAACGGTCAAGCTTTCCTTTAGAATTTGTGAAAACAATTCTAACCCTTTTCTCCTCTCAAAACTTGCGCACATGAGAAGAACGTGAAGACTGAATTTTCTGATTTAATTAGGTTATAGGGATCATTGTGTGTTAATTTTCCTTAAATACATATTCCAAATTAATCCCTTTTACCATAATCACCCTTAATTACCAAAAATCGATTTATCCCTTTAAATATATATATATATATATATATATATATATATATATATATATATATTATATATATATAACTCGAAAAATATATATATATATTCCAATAATTACTTAACTCCCATAAAAGAAAAGAGATAATAATATTTCGTTTTCGCAAAATGACACGTCTGCCCTTTCCCGAAAATCGGAATATTACATTCCTCCCCCCTTAAAAGGAGTTTCGTCCTCGAAACTAGAACATACCTGGTAGATCCACGAACTCTTGAAATTCACGGATCATATCACCTTCAACCTCCCAAGTTGCCTCCTCGGGTGAATGATTACTCCACTGAACCAAAACCAAAGGAATCATCCTTCTCTTAATCATCTTTTCCTTCCTGTCCAAGATCTTGATCGGTCTCTCATCATAAGCAAGATTGTCTTGTAGAATCTCCGGATCAATGGTAGTTTCAACATCATTCCTCGTCAGACACTTCTTCAACATTGAAACGTGAAACACACTATGGACCCTTGACATCGATTCCGGTAACTTAAGCTTGTAAGCTAACGGTCCAATCCTTTCCAGAATCTCAAACGGGCCAACATACCTTGGACTAGCTTTCCCTTTTGTCCAAAGCGTTTCACTCCCTTCATCGGCGAAGCTCGCAGATACACTCTATCACCGACTTCAAACTCAAGCGGTCTTCTTCTAACGTCTACCCAACTTTTCTGCCTGTCCTGGGCTGCCTTCAGATTCTTCTTAACCAACTGAACTCTTTCCTTAGCTTGTTCAACCATTTCCGGCCCTGTAATCTGTCTTTCCTCGACTTCATCCCAAAACAACAGCGTTCTACATTTCCTTCCATACAATGCTTCAAACGGCGGCATGCCTATACTTGCATGATAACTATTATTGTAGGCAAATTCTGTCACCGGTAGGTAGTCATCCCATGATCCACCTACTTCCAAAACACAAGCTCTTAGCATGTCCTCGAGTGTTTGGATGGTCCTCTCAGATTGTCCATCGGTCTGAGGATGAAAGGCCGTGCTCAAATCTAACTTGGTTCCAAAGGCTTCTTGTAAACTCTTCCAAAACCGACTGACGAACCGACTATCTCGATCCGAGACTATAGAGATAGGAACTCCGTGTAACTTCACTATATTATCCAAGTATAGTGTCGTCATCTTCTTCAAAGGCATATCAACCTTATATGGTAAGAAGTGGGCAGATTTGGTCAATCTATCCACGATTACCCAAATCGCATCATGACCGCCTCTCGTCTTAGGTAAACCGGTGATGAAGTCCATCGAAATCTTATCCCACTTCCATTCAGGGATTTCCAAGGGCTTAATCATTCCCCCTGGTCTTCTATGCTCTGCCTTCACCTTCTGACAAATGTCACACTCTGCTATGAACTTGGCTATCTCTACCTTCATCGAGGGCCACCAAAACCTTTCCTTCAAGTCTCGATACATCTTAGTAGCACCTGGATGAACTGCAAAAGCAATCCTATGCGCTTCTTCCATAACCCTCTGTCTTAAGTCGCCAACATTAGGTACACACAAACGATCCTGGTAGCGCTAAATGAGTCATAAATGTCATCCATCAATTCTGACCTTGCTATCAACGGCGCCACAAACTGTCTTTCCTCAATTTGGTCAAAGCTACTGATTTCCAGTCCATCTAACCTTTCTACCACATCTTCGACACTTGAAACTGCAAACACTGGTTTCCTGCTTAAAGCATCTGCCACTACGTTGGCTTTGCCTGGATGGTACTGAATATCCAAATCATAGTCCTTCACGAACTCTAACCATCTCCTCTGTCTCATATTCAGATTCTCTTGTGTGAAGAAATACTTTAAACTTTTGTGGTCGGTGAAGATCCTTGCCTTAACTCCATACAAGTAGTGCCTCCAAGTCTTTAATGCAAACACTACTGCTGCTAACTCTAAGTCATGTGTCGGGTAGTTCTTCTCATGCACCTTCAGTTGTCTAGATGCATAAGCAATCACTTTTCCTCCCTGCATCAACACACAACCTAAACCCTGTCCCGAAGCATCTGTGTAGACATCGTAGTTATCGAATATCTCCGGAACTGCCAACACTGGGGCTGTAGTCAACCTATCCTTCAGGGTATGGAAAGCGGCATCACACTCGCTAGTCCATTCGAATTTCACATTCTTCTGTGTAAGTTTAGTGAGTGGAGTAGCTATCTTTGAAAAGTCTTGCACGAACTTCCTATAGTAGCCAGCCAAACCAAGAAAGCTCCTTACTTCTGAAACTGTAGTAGGTTTGGGCCAATTCTCAACTGCTTCGATCTTTGATGGGTCAACTTGTATGCCATCTCCAGAAATGACATGTCCCAAGAAATTGACTTGCTCCAACCAAAAGTCACACTTAGAGAACTTAGCAAATAACTGGTTCTTCTTCAAGGTATCCAACACTATCCTTAAGTGTTCCTAGTGTTCCTTCTCATCCTTAGAGTATACTAGGATGTCGTCTATGAACGCTATTACAAACTTATCCAAGTATGGCATGAAAACCCGCTGCATCAAGTCCATAAATGCAGATGGAGCATTAGTGAGTCCAAAAGGCATAACCAAGAACTCATAATGTCCATACCTCGTACTAAAAGCCGTCTTCGGTATATATGCTACCTTGATCTTCAACTGATGATAACCAGACCTAAGATCAATCTTAGAGAACACTTTCTTGCCTTGCAACTGATTAAACAGATCATCAATCCTTGGCAAGGGGTACTTATTCTTGATGGTAAGGTTATTCAACGCTCTGTAGTCGATGCACATCCTCATGCTACCATCTTTCTTCTTGACAAACAACACTGGGGCTCCCCAAGGTGAAGTACTGGGCTGAATTATGTTCCTTTCAAGCATATCCTTAAGCTGTGCTTTCAAATCTTTTAATTCTGCCGGTGCCATTCTATAGGGTGCCTTGGCAACTGGTGCCGCTCCGGGTACCAACTTGATCTCAAACTCGATCTCCCTATCCGGCATGTTTCCCGGTAATTCTTCCGGAAATACCTCGGGGTACTCCCTCACTACAGGAGTTTCTTCTAGCTTAGGCTTTACTTGTTCCACATCCACTGCGTACAACAAGTAGCCTTCACAACCCTTCTGACAAGCCTTAATTGCTTTGACTGCTGAAATTATCGGATGTCGCTTCTTACTCGGCTTGTACACATTCCCCTGATACGACTTATCTGATTTCCCGGGTACTTTAAAGTTCACTTTCTTTTCTCTACAATCCAAGTGGACAAAATTCTCGGATAGCCAATCTATCCCAAGAATCACGTCAAAATCTGAGAAGTCTAAAACTGTAAGGTTGCTCTTGCATCGATACGATCCAACTCGAACTTCCACTTGAGGTATCATCCTAGTTACCTTTGTTACCTTCCCTAACGGGGTTGTTATCTCCAAGGTGTTTCTTAAAGGTTCCGAGGGTAAACTCAACTTCTTAGCGACCTTGGTCGACACAAAAGTGTTAGACGCTCCCGTATCGAACAAAGCTCTGACCACTAGATTATCTAACATTATCGTACCTAGGATGCATATTCAGTCATTTAAATAAAATTACAGCATGAATAAGCGTGCTATAAAAATATCTCAATAAAATAACATAACGACAAGGTACCTGAGATAACGTCATCTTCTGGTTCCGCTTCTCTAGCATCCGCTGCAAAAACTCGGACTGGTCGGCTTGGGCCTCCTCTCCCATTTCGTCTGCTCGAACTCCCTTTATTCCCCTTATTGGGACATTCTCTAGAAAAGTGCCCCGGTTCTCCGCAAAGGTAGCAACCACCTGAACTAGCTCTGCACTCTCCTGAATGATTCCGGTTGCACTTGGAACACAAAGGTGCACTGTTTGGGGCCTTAGCTACCGGAGGAGCCGTTGTCTTCTTAGTGTTCTGTTGCGGCGCTCCTCGATAATTACCCTGACTAGTCCCGAAATTCCTCTTGTTTCCAATTACGACTGTAGCCTTCTTCCTGAAGGTCTCAACCTCCAAAGCTTTGTTGTGTAACTCTGCCATATTCCTTGCGGTAAAACCCAACATACCAGACTGTATCTCATGAGCTAACCCTTCCTTATAGAGGGCCATCTTTCTCTCTTCCACTTTCATAAGCTCGGGATAGAACCGTCCCAACTCGTTAAACCTATTAGTATACTGAGATACCGTCAGATGAATACCATGCTTAAGTTTCAAAAACTGGCTTGCCTTATCTGTCTGTACCGTTACTGGGAAGTACTCGTTGTAAAACATTGCCTTGAAAGCTTCCCAGTCTGTTACCTTACCGTTACTGCTCTGTATGGCATCTATCCAAGCCTCTGATGCGCCCAAAAGAAAACTAACTGCCAGCTGTGCCATCTCGGTCTCAGGCACATGAATGTTCCTACATGCCTTCTCGAAGCTCCTTATCCATTCCTCAGCCTTTGAATGTTCAACGTTTCCATAGAAATTCTCAACCCGATTCCTTCTCAATCTTGTATACCAATCCACATCCGGTGCTTGCTCAAATGCTGGTCTAACCGGAGGGTAACCAAAAGGTACTTGCTGCTGGTACTGATGTTGCTGTGGGTAAGGTGGAATCGCTTGAGGTTCAGACTGAAAAGGGTAGTATCCCTGATAATAGTTCTGGTGGTGCTGAGGGTTTGGCTGAGGTTGTTGAAAACCAAAGGGTGGGTAACCAGCGCCTTGCTGATGGTCGAACCGCGGTGAAAGTGGTACAGTAGGTCGAGGGGTATGACCTGCAGGAGGTGGGTAGAAAGACTGATGCTGCTGGTGAAACACTAGCGGCGAGGGGTGGCTCACTGGCGGAGGGTAAACACTAACTGGTGGAGGATACAAGGTTTGCTGGTGTGGAGGGTAGCTTACCGGTAGTACAAAACCTGTTGGAACATCACTCACTAAGGAAAACTGAACTGAACTCCCCACGTGCCATCGTGGAGGTTGCTCCTGATGTGGCCTCGGTGACAAACCATGCTGAGACCTAGGTGTGGGTGTCGCGGTACGAGGTGGTGGTGATAAGCTCCGCTGGGGTGGTGGAATCTGTCTCACAACACAGCCTCCTACGACCGGTGTTGGACTTTCCCGCCGAACTCTGGAAGTCTCTGCGCCCGCTCCAGTTCTCGTGAACACCATCCTGATGATCAAAGAAAACCAGAACGTTACTAAAAGATCTAGAGGAAACTTATCTTATAAGAAAGGATGCCTAAAAGACGCTTCTCTCTGATACCAACTGTAACGCCCCGTTCCCGGACACCGAGTCCTTATCCGGAAAAGGAACGTCCGGCACGTATAAAATAAAAATAAATTCACTTTATACGTAAGCCTCTACTACGTCGTATCAAAAAAAAGCCAACGGAAGCAAAAGACTCGGGTATGAAAATTCCAACATCCAAGAATAGAAATGAAATCTAAAGCAAGGAATGTATTTTATTACATTCAAGGAAAGTACGAAATCCAAAAGAAATGTAACGGTACTACAAGTCCCGAAAGACCAAAAGTCTAATACTCTCTAATGAAGGATAACAAACTAATAAAAGTAAAGTCTTCAATGAGGCATCTTCAAACGTCATCATCGAACTCCTCCTCGTAAACATTATCTACCTGTTCGTCTTCTCATCCCCAAACACATAGAAAAACATGCATTTGAGGTAAGTACAATGTACTTAATAAGAAAGAGAAGCTATGACAACAACTATAATTTATAAAGTAAAGATAATTAAAAGTTTAGTTGATTACGTGTGACCGACTCAATCTAGGGTTCATTCCATGTCCATCAACATGAATTGACTAACCGTTTCTACTTAACTTATCTATGTTACAACCGTACTCAAGGGCACTACGCCTGATGTATATCCACCAGGAGATATCGATTGCAACATATTAGTGGATCACACCAATATCCACGGAGGCTAGAATAGGTAGGCTCCGATAGTACGCACACCTCAGCGGAGTCCCCCGAACTTGTGGTTCTTTTGACCTACGGGTTCTTCCACCTTCAGAGGTAGCACACACATCGCGATATAGACCGGTGCCTATCCAAGAGAGACATGTTGTTTAATCTTTTACTAGTCAAGTACGTATTTTATTAGGATGATTAACTAACCACCTAAGTGTTTTCAATTAATCTCCCTCACATTAACTACTCTCTTCCTAGACCACTAGACACGACAAGGCCTAGCAATTACACAGACAATGATGAATGCTAATTCATCAAAGCACAAGCCTATCATGCTCTTCCGACGGATCCGAACTTCAACTCCCTTCAAGAGTACATTCGGTGTTTTAACTGAACGAATCAGAAGCTCAATTCAGGCTTGTTCAAGGTTATACAGTGCTAACATATCACGTTTAAAGGTTTAGAAATGATAAAACGTACTTATAAGGCCGAACAACAACCAAACGCCCGTTTAAAGACATGGACGCCCGTCTGGAACCTACTGGACGCCTGTCCACTTTCCCCAGACGCTCGTCCACCCTAAGACATCTACAACCTGAATGTAAAATAACACCTCAGACGCCCGTCCAGAGAAGCCAGACGCCCGTCTACCAAAAACAGTTACATCCTGTATCAAAAATCGAACCTCAGACGCCCGTCTGACTATTTCAAACGCCCGTCCGAGGTACTAGGGTTCCAGACGCCCGTCTGCCTATTGCAGACGCCCGTCCGCCTGGGTTTTTCCCAAAACGCTAACATCGTCAAGACTCGATTTCCAATCCGTTTCTGACCTATTTGGCATCGAATTAAACACAGAAAAACGTAGAAAACTATATCTAATCAACCGTAGCATCTATGATCCTTCGATCAACAAAAAAAACACATCTTTTACTAACATCTACAAGTCTCCAAATCACAATCTAAACTTTACGAATTACAACCGAAATCGTAGGAAGTGTTTCTTACCTAATTGCAGCCACAAAACCAATCCAAACACCCTTGAAAGTCTGCAGCTCTTCCCACAAAACTGATATCCACACGATGTGCTCCTCACAACGGTTCCAATCCTCAACTCTGATCTGAAAACGGTCAAGCTTTCCTTTAGAATTTGTGAAAACTCTTCTAACCCTTTTCTCCTCTCAAAACTTGCGCACAGGAGAAGAACGTGAAGACTGAATTTTCTGATTTAATTAGGTTATGGGGATCATTGTGTGTTAATTTTCCTTAAATACATATTCCAAATTAATCCCTTTTACCATAATCACCCTTAATTACCAAAAATCAGATTTATCCCTTTAAATATATATATATAAAACTCGAATATATATATGTTCCAATAATTACTTAACTCCCATAAAAGAAAAGAGATAATAATATTTCGTTTTCGCAAAATGACACGTCCGCCCTTTCCCGAAAATCAGAATATTACAAGTCATCATAATTTTCGAAGGCAACAATAATGTAATATTCCAATTCTAGAAATGGCAGACGTGTCAATTTTGAACGAAATATTATGTCTATTTCTTTTATGGTTTTAAATTTATAATTTAATATAAGTATATATATATATATATATATATATATATATATATATATATATATATATATATATATATATATATATACATATATAATTTTGAAAATATATATATATATTCTTCCTTGGGGTTGATTTGTAATAATGGGGAATTAAGAGTAATTAATTACAAATTAATTAGTGGGAGGTTTTATTTGGGAAATAACCTCCCCACTAATCAATTAAAGTTATCAAAAAAAACGTAAATGTAAAAGCTTCAGAGTTCTCAAGGGAAGAAGAAAAAGAGACTTCCTCAAATTCATTACAAGTTGCTACTCCGTTTTGATTCGACTAGAGCAGGAGCATCATGAGAAAACAATGATCGTTTTGATACTAAGATTTCCAAATTTTATCAAGGTATGAAAATAGCCCTAATCTTGGATTCATCACGTTTTGATCATGTTTGGTTGAAGAGAGTTGTGTAATTCGTAGTTCTGAGTGGTTAGAAACCTTGATCCTAATTAGTTTGTGAATTGGTTGTGGATCAAATAAGTTTTTGTTGGAGTTTGAGAAGTGCCTGCAAAGTTTCTGAAGTTTTTCTTGGAATTGTGCTTCGATCAAGTAAGGAAATCTTCACTATTGTGTTAGTTATGATTTGGTGAAGTTTTGGTTTTATTTTGAGGTGTTTTGATGTTGAAATTATGTTAAAAGTGGTAGTACAATTGCTTGTTGATATGAGATGTTAAAGTAAAAATTTTCTGCTGTTATGATGTTTAGAATGATGTTAAACTTGGTTGGTTTTGGGTAGAAATCGATAGAGTGTAGAAAATTGATTATAGTGCGGTCTGGTGCATTTTGGCGCCCCCAACATGTTTGGCGCCACCCCAAACCTGTTCCAGAGAATTCTGTGAACTTTCCGGTGCATTTTGGCGCACCCCAAAGGCTTTGGCGCCGCCCAGACCTGAACAGATAGTTTAGTGAAGTCTCTGAAGCGGTTTTGGCGCACGCCAAAGGTGTTGGCGCCCCCCAACACTGTCTTAGTGTTATTTTGTGTGTTTTAAGCTACGAGATGAGTCCTAAATGTTACCCCTTGATCTAATAACACTAAATGAACATGAACAAGCCTTGATTAAGCTTCTGATGCGTTTAGTTCCGGCACCGAATGTACTATTCCATAGAGTTGAAATTCGGGACCGTCAGAAGGGTATGAATGGCTTGTGCTTTGATGAATTAGTATTCATCAATGTCCGTATACGTGTTTAGGGTGTTGTGTCTAGAGTCTAAGTGAGGGAGTAGAGTTGCTAAGTGAGCTTTTACCTTGAAGACACTTAGGTGGCTAGTTAATGATTAATAATTTACATAAGTGTATAGTAAAAGACTAAACATCGTAACATTCTTGGTAAGGCACTTGTCTATATCGCGATGTGTGGGCGGTCGGATAAAGTGAATAACTCTACTGGCCTATAAACGGCTAAATTGTAGAGTGACTTCGACGAACGTGTATACCATCGGGACTTAACCCGTGGCTTTTGGTGTGATCCACTAATAGGTTCCAAACGATACCTCATGGTGGGTAGCACCATGCGTAGTGTCCTTTGGATGCCGGTGTAACAAACTTGAGTTAAGCTAGAAACGTTTAGTCATAACATGTTGATGAGCATGAAGTGAACCCTAGAATTGAGTCGGTCAAATAAATATAACTTAACAACTATATAAATCATTCTTTGTGAAATCTAGTTAATGCAATAGCTTATGTTTCTTGCTAAGTACCTTTGTACTTACCTCAAATGCATGTTTGTTGTGTTTGAGGTTGAGAAAATGAACAGGTTGAACAGGAGTTTGACAAGGACCTTGAAGATGATCTTTGATGCTCCTATCATACTATGCTTTAGTCATTTTTCTTTTTGCTAAACTATGTTGTTTCCCCTTCAAGTTTTATGTTGTAATTTCATTTCAAGACTTGTGGTATTTTATGACATTTTTTTGTAAGATATTTGTTGTATTTCTTTCCTTTCTTTAAACATCGTATGGTTGTATGATTTGAAGTTCGTTGTTGTAAGATGTATTTTCTATCTTTAGTATGGTTGTGTTTCTATTCTTATCTTGTAAAAAAAAATACACCCGAGTCTTTTAGCTTCCGTAAATGCGAACCTCGATACGACGTAGTAGAGGCTTACATATAATATATAATTTATTTTATATTATACGTGCCGAACGTTCTATTTCCGGGTAAGGACTCGGTATCCGGGAACGGGGCGTTACAGTTGGTATCAGAGAAAAGCGTCCTTTAGGATTCCTTTCTTGAGATAAGTTTCTTTAGATCACTTAGTAACATTCAGATCTTCTTGATCTTTCAGAATGGTGACGATGAGGAGAGGTGTTCATGGGGCTGGAAGTTCAGGAACTAGACCAGAGGCAAGCAATACTACACTGGTTGTAGGAAAGGCTTTGTGAGGCAGAATCCTTCGCCTCACCCGAGCTACTCACCACCCCCTCATACTGCGACCCCCACACCGCAATCTCATAGGTGCAACCTCCATAATGGCATGTGGGAAGTTCGGTTCAGTTTACGATGGTAAGTGATATTCCAGCGGGTTTTGTACCACCACCAATGACAGAAGTTTATCCTCCACCACCACCCGTAAGCCACCCTCCAACCACAGCTTACCCTCCATACCAGCAAACCTTCTATCCTCCACCTGCAAGTTCCCAACCTCAACCTGCTATCCCTCCATCACCATGGCTTTGGATACCCACCTTATGGACTACACCAGCCATACCACACAACATCATCCAAGATATCATCCTTATCAACAAGCACCGCCTGTGACTCAGCCACAACAACCTCAACAGCCATATCCACCACCTAACCCTACGGTTATCCACCCGTTTACCCACCAGCTTATCCACCTGTTTACCCACCTGTTTACCCACCGGTTAGACCTCAAGCATTTGAGCAGGCACCACCTGTGGATTGGTACACTACGCTGAAAAGGAACCGTATGCAAGACTTTTATGGAAATGTGGAACCACTCAAGGCTGAGATGTGGTTGAGGAGCTTTGAAAAGGCTTGTAGAAATGTGAATTTGCTTGAAGCAGAAATTGCTCAGTTAGCTGCGGGTTTTTTTGTTGAACACGGCGGAGAGTTGGTTTGATGCAATAGAGAGCAGCCGAGGTAAGGTTACGGATTGGAAAGAATTCAGGGAACTTTTCTATAATGAGTACTACCCACCAACAGTTCAAGCAAATCAAGCAAGTCTATTTTTGAGACATAGTCAAGGTCAGCACACGACCGTGTCTCAATATACTAACCATTTCAATGGGTTGGGAAGGTTTTATCCTGAAATCATGAAAGTTGAGGAGAAGAAAATGGTCCTTTATAAGAATGGATTATCTCATGAAATACAAGCCGGTATGATGGGAGCTATGCCGTGGAATATGGTGGAATCGTTGAACAATGCCATAGAAGTGGAGACTTTTAAGAACAGGCCTTCGGTGATAGTTGGTGCTAAGAGAGCATTTGGGATGAGTCAAGGAAGTAGTTGGGCAGCACCCCAGTAGAATATGAAGAAGACGTCAGCATCTTTCTCAGCAGCTCCTTCAGCAAGTGCACCCCTTTGTCAGAAATGCAAGAGACATCATTCGGGTGAATGTAAGGCTAACACAGGCAGTTGTTACTACTGTGGAGATCCTGGACATTTTGCAAGGAATCGTCCAACCAAGGGAGGTAAAGAAAGTCAGGGTCAAGCAAGCGGAAGGGGAAATTCAAGCCGACCAGTTCGAGTTTTTGCTATGGAGACAGAGATTGTGGAGCCTGATGACATGTTATCTCAGGTAATTTTAATTTGTTCATTCTATGTTATTCAAGTACTATTATGGCACGTTAAATCATGTTATAGTTGTATTTAAATAAACGAATTTACATTTTTAGGTACGATAATATTAGGCAATCTAGCAGTTAAGACTTTGTTTGATACCGGAGCGTCTAGCACTTTTGTGTCTTCTAAGGTTGCTAAGAAACTAAACTTACCCATGGAAGCTTTAAGGAACACTTTGGAAATAACTACACCATTAGGAAGAGTTAATAAAGTGATGAAGATGATACCTCAAGTAGACATTCGGGTTGGGTCTTATCGTTGTTATAGTGACCTTACAGTGTTGGACTTTACGGACTTTGATGTGATCTTGGGAATAGATTGGCTGTCCAAGAACTATGTACACTTGGACTGTAGTGAAAAGAGAGTAACCTTTAAGGTGCCCGGAAAATCTTCTAAGACCTTTCAAGGTAACGTGTACAAGCCAAGTAAGAAGCGTCATCCGATAATCTCAGCGGTTAAGGCTATAAGAGCATGTCAGAAAGGTTGTGAAGGCTATTTATTGTATGCAATGGATGTAGAGCAACTTAAGCCTAAGTTGGATGAAACCCCTATAGCAAGAGAATACCCCGAGGTATTTCCGGATGAGTTACCAGGAAATATGCCGGATAGGGAAATTGAGTTTGAAATCAAGTTAGTACTAGGGGCAGCACCAGTTGCAAAAGCACCATATAGGATGGCACCGGTTGAATTAAAGGAATTGAAAGCTCAGTTAAAGGATATGATAGAAAGGAATATAATTCAACCAAGTACTTCACCGTGGGGAGCCCCTGTGTTGTTCGTAAAGAAGAAATATGGTAGCATGAGGATGTGTATAGATTATAGAGCCTTGAACAACCTCACAATCAAGAACAAGTATCCACTATCAAGGATTGATGACTTGTTTAATCAGTTACAAGGAAAGAGAGTATTTTCGAAGATTGATCTTAGGTCCGGTTATCATCAGTTGAAGATTAAAGTGGCAGACATACCTAAGACGGCTTTTAGTACAAGGTATGGACATTATGAGTTCTTGGTTATGCCTTTTGTACTCACTATTGCTCCTTCAGCATTCATGGATTTGATGCAACGTGTTTTCATGCCTTATTTGGATAAGTTTGTGATAGTATTCATAGATGACATCCTTATCTACTCAAGGATGAGAAAGAACATGAAGAACACTTAAGAATAGTGTTGAAGACCCTGAAAGAGAAACAATTGTTTGCTAAGTTTTCGAAATATGAATGTTGGTTGAAGCAAGTCAGTTTTCTGGGACATGTGATATCTGGGGATGGTATACAAGTAGACCCTGCAAAGATAGAAGCGGTTGAGAAGTGGCCAAGACCTGCTACAGTTTCAGAAGTAAGAAGTTTTCTAGGGTTAGCCGGATACTACAGGAAGTTCGTGCAAGACTTTTCCAAAATAGCCATACCACTCACCAAACTTACACAAAAGAATGTGAAGTTTGAATGGACTAGTGAGCGTGAGACAGCTTTTCAGACTCTGAAGGATAGATTGACTACAGCACCAGTTTTGGCAGTTCCGGAGATCTTTGATAATTATGATGTGTACACCGATGCTTCGGGACAAGGTTTAGGTTGTGTGTTGATGCAAGGGGGCAAGGTAATAGCCTATGCATCTAGGAAGTTAAAGATACACGAGAAGAACTACCGAACACATGACTTAGAGTTGGCAGCGGTAATGTTTGCCTTAAGACTTGGAGGCACTACTTGTACGGAGTCAATGCAAGAATCTTCACGGACCACAAGAGTTTAAAATACTTTTTCACTCAAGAGAATTTGAATATGAGGCAGCGAAGATGGTTAGAGTTCGTGAAGGATTATGACTTGGATATTCAGTACCTTCCGGGTAAAGCAAATATGGTTGCAGATGCTTTGAGTAGGAAGGAAATGTTTGCAGTTTCAGGGGTTGATGTGGCAGAGCAGTTAGATGGACTGAAAATCCGGAGTTTTGCTTAGTTTGGGAATCGACAGTTTGTTGCACCGTTGTTGGCTAGCTCAGAGTTGATGGATGATATCCGGGGTAAGCAAGATGAAGACCCAGCTTTGGTAGATTTGAAACGAGTCGCAAGAGAAAAGCTTACAGTTGGTTATGTGCTAGATAAGAATGGGAACCTTTGGTACCAAGATCGATTATGTGTGCCTAATGTTGGAGACTTAAGACAGAGAGTCATGGATGAAGCACATAGGATAGCTTTTGCAGTCCACCCAGGAGCTAAAAAGATGTATAGGGATTTGAAGGAACATTTTTGTTGGCCTTCAATGAAATTAGAAATAGCTAAGTTTGTGGCTGAATGTGATACGTGTCAGAAAGTCAAGGCTGAACATAGGAAACCAGGAGGTATGCTTAAACCTTTGGATATCCCCGAGTGGAAATGGGATAAGATTACAATGGATTTTATCATGGGTTTGCCAAGGACTAAGAGTGGGCATGATATGATATGGGTCATTATGGATAGACTAAAAAAGTCGTCTCATTTCTTACCAACCAAAGTTGATATGTCATTGAAGAAGATGACTACACTTTATTTGGACAATATTGTGAAGGTACATGGGGTGCCTATCTCAGTTGTATCGGATCGTGACAGCCGGTTTATTAGTCGGTTTTAGAAGAGTTTGCAGAAAACCTTGGGCACAACGTTGGATTTGAGTACAGCTTTCCACCCTCAAACGGATGGAAAATCAGAAAGAACAATCCAAACACTCAAGGATATGTTAAGAGCATGTGTTTTGGAAGTAGGTGGATCATAGGATGATTACTACCCGTGGCTGAGTTCGCTTACAATAACTATTATCATGCAAGTTTGGGGATGCCGCTGTTTGAAGCTCTTTATGGTAGAAGATGTCGAACGCCGCTGTTTTGGGATGAAGTTGGAGAGAAGCAGCTTACTGGACCAGAATTGGTTGAACAAGCTAAGGAAAGAGTTTTGTTGGTTAAGAAGAACATGAAGGCAACACAAGACCGTCAGAAAAGTTGGGCTGATGTCCGTAGAAGACCTTTAAAGTTCAATGTTGGTGATAGAGTTTACTTGAGAGCTTCACCAATGAAGGGAGTTAAGTGATATGGACAAAAATGAAAGCTAAGTCCAAGGTATGTTGGACCTTTTGAGATCCTCGAGAGAGTTGGACCGTTAGCCTATAAGCTTAAGCTACCGGAGTCTATGTCGAGAGTTCAAAGTGTGTTCCATGTATCGATGTTGAAGAAGTGTTTAATTAAGTTGGATGTTGAAGCCACAGTTGATCTGGAGATCCTTCAAGATAACCTCGCATATGATGAAAAGCCAGTTAAGATTTTGGATAGGAAGGAAAAGATGATCAAGAGGTGATGTGAGTCAACTAGTTGATGCATTTCACGATGTTTTATCCCCATTTCTCATGCAATTATTGATGTTCTCATATCAATTCAAGTCATTATTGGCTTAGTTTCATCCAAATGTGTAGATAGTGATTATTATATGAAATATCGTGTTTTGATTAGTTTTGTACCGGTTATAGTAACCGGAGCGTCGTATCGGGTTTACGCTTGGTATTTTTGTATTGTATTACAGGACTATAGGTTAACCAAGACCCCGAGGGAATCCACGTGTTGAGCTAAACACGTCTTTTGATGGCTAGAAAAGTATCCCGGAAGCTATCAAATTCAAACGGATCAATTGTCTTTTGCGTTTCTACCGTAGCATATATTCAATGGAAATTTGACCCATCTTAGAGGCATTTTATGGAGAAGACTTCTGAATGTGAGTTGTAGATGAAGAAATGAGATTTCCAACGTAATTTGAATCACATCAATCGGAGCTCTACAACTCAAGTTATAATGATTTTGCTGAGCTGCTATGAAATTGGCGCATGCCAACTTATTGTGGCGCGTGCCAAACATCACTGTAGCTATTCAGAGAGTTTCACACCTTTTAGTGACACACGCCAAACCGTAGTGACGTGCGCCAAAACGTCACTGAAGCCGTTTTCAGCCATATAAACCTAATTTTGGATCGAATTTATTTAACCATTCATACGCATCTTCTTCCCCAACATCCCAAAAGCTTGAAGACACTCTTTAAGGGCTCTTCTAGCCCTTCCTTAGCAATAGTTTATCCATAAACACTTTTGTAATCTTTGAAGAATCAACAATTTAACATTTTGGGAGCTTTTCATGGGGTAATTCTCATCTTCTGTGATGTAATCATTCCATTGGAGAAATCTTTAAGTAAGTGCAATTTCCTCTTTGAAGTTATTGCTATCTTGTTGATATTTCATTTATTGCTTTAGTTATGTTCATAGTTATGAAATTCCTAAGTGACATTGTGGGTTTCATAGCCATGGGAGGCTAGTTCTATACTAGCCAAGATAATGTTTTTGTGATAGTTTTTATCTCTATTGGTTGATTGGGAATGTTAGTTTGTATTTCATAGCTTAATGTGTTGTTGTCAGGGGTGGCTCTATGTAGGATGAAATGGGTCACCCGACCCGCTAAAAAAATATTACAGTGGAATTTTTTTCATATACACATTTTATATGTGTACCGACCCCTTTATTTTTATATATTGATCTCTATTGACCCGTATTGAACTATAATATGTAACATTACGCTTAGTAATTGTAAAATATTACAAATTTCTGACCCGTATCATTAAATTCCTGGAGCTGCCCCTGGTTGTTGTTATCTTTTCCTATTTTCGTTGAATTGCTTGTTGGTGTTGAACTGATCACCTAGCACTAGCACACACACTTAGTTGAGACCGAAAGGAGATGCTTGGTGTGGGAGAAGGAATAGGAAAACCGGAAGGTAAAATTGACCTTAATTGGCATTCGATTTCTTATCCGGTAATTGTTGACCATGTCATTGGATTCAAGTGCTTATCATACCAATTCATTAGGTCTAGGATACCTAGACCAAAGAGGAGGTATATAGTAGTTTCATACACTAGTATGAGGGGGAATTGCTAGCTTAGGAGTGCACCGATAGCACACACTTGAACACCATTGGAGGTTGGTAGACAGTTCATTCCCATGATGCTAATAGAGGTTTTTTAGATCAATGCATTGTCTTGGCTATGCTTTTTATCTTTTATCACCCTTGTAGTAGTAGATTTCTAGAAACATTACTTTCATGTTAATTTGCGACTTAGATCAAGATAATAATAGCTTTTCGGTGTTCAACCTCACAATCCTCGTGGATACGACCTTGACCACTTACTAGACTACAATTGACCCGGTACACTGCCGGTTATATTGGACATCTAGAAAATTTCAATCAAGTTTTTTGGCGCCGTTGCCGGGGATTGTGTAATGGTTGATACTTATACTAGCTTAAAAATTCTTGAGAATAGGTCAAACTTTTTCTAGTCTCATTTCTATTTTGTTTTTGGGGCTTACCTCTTTGGTAAGTTTACAAGTGTTATTTGATTGTGTTCTTGTTGTTTCTCTCTTTTAGTGGATGAACCGTTCTTTTTGAGGAAAGGCACCCAACACTCCCATCATTCCGGATATCAATACGTATATTCGGGATTTGGTTAAAGAGAAGAAAGGTAGTCAAGCTCGTCGTAGTTTGGAACTTGGTGGAGAATCTTCCCAAGGATCATTTAATCAAGAAGTAGAGATGAATGAGAATCTTGATAATGCACCAGGAGGGAAAGGATACAATAATGCACAAGGCCATGAACAAAATCCCGAACATCCAAATCCACCAAACAACAACAATCCACCACCACCAAATCCACCAATTCCACCACTCAACAACCAAAACCGCAACAACAACCCCCCAAATCAAAGACCCATTTGTGACCAAACCATGAGGAGAAATGCAACCAATAATCCAATCCTCTTACCCAATGTTGGTGAAAACAACTTTGAGATCAAGTCTCATCTTTTTGGATTGGTGGAGACAAGAGCTCAATTTCATGGTGATGATGATGAAGATCCACATCGACATCTTTATCAATTTGAGGAGGTATGCAATACCGCCAAGAACCATGGTAATCATAGAGAATTAACTACAATGTCATTGTTCCCATTCTCTTTGGTTGGAAAAGCTAAGGATTGGTTTATGTCTCTACCTCGTCATTCTTTAACAAGTTGGGATGAGATCCAAAATGAGTTCTTGAAGCAATATTTTACTCCGGAGTGAAATTTGGAATTAAAGGTTGAGATTGCTAGCTTCAAGCAAGGAGACAATGAATCACTTAGTGATGCTTGGGCAAGATTTAAGAGGATGTTGAGAGCATGTCCCGATCATGGTTATCCCTTGGATATGCAAATTCAATTCTTTTGTAGAAGGCTAAGGAAAGAGTCACGTGCGGAAGTTGATCAAGCATGTAATGGTTCTTTGATGATGAGTGTGGCACAAGATGTTTATGATGCTATTGAAATTTTTTCGAAGAATAACCGAATGTGGGAAACCGGCTCAAGTACAAGGAAAGTTGCTTTTGTGGGAGAATCATCCATTCAAACGGAAGTGTTGGCACAATTGGCATCCCTTAGCAAGAAAGTTGATGGAATTCAGGCAAGCTAGAGTTTGGGGAGTGAAAAGCCTAGTAATGCGGCTTATGAAAGCATGAGGAATAATAATGTACTGCTGGGATTAGTGAAACCCGGTGAATATTCAAAGGAATAAGTGAGCTTTATGCAACAACACCGGAAGCTCAACAATGCTTACACCAACGCATACAACAATATCATGAGAGATCATCCTACTTCCCATTGGTCTGATAATTCAACAAATCATGGACCCGGACCATCTCTTGAACAACAACAAAAGGCATACATCAACGCCAATGTGCAACAACAAGGTGAATATCAACAAAATCCCTCTTACCAACAATAACCACCACATCCTTTTTACCAACAAGCTCCTACCCAATATGCCCCCATTCAACAGAGTTATCAATCAATGGAAGAGGTTTCTCCATGGAAAAATTTGATGGAAAACTTGATAGTTGTAGTTACTACTCAAGCCGCTAATATGCAAACAATGATGACTTCTATTAGCGTGATGTCCCAAGATGTTGGCAATTTGAAATTATCAATTGTGGGTCAAAATTCAGGAATTGGAACTATGGAAGCATCAATGCGAGGTATTGAAGACTATATGACTAGGGGAGGCGAGAGAAATAGTAGTAAACCCCCGGGTGGATTACCAAGCAACACCGAGAGAAACCCGAGAGAAGTCAATGCTATCATTACCCGAAGTGGAAGGTCATGTGGGCATAATGAGGGAAGTAATGAGGTTGAAGAAGATTTGAATGATGAGAATGAGGAAGAGTGGAGTGAAGAAGATGATAGCATCATTGATGGTTTCTTGAGGGGAGATGGTTTTGAGGAAAAAAAGAATGGATAAAAGTCCCGAGAATACTGAAAAATCCAAGATTGAGTGATTTGAGGACTTTATTCAATGAGCATGTTGGAGAAGAACATGACAAAGAAAGTGATTCAGAGATTTCAACAAGCAAAATGGCGCACGCCAAAAGTGAGGTGGCGCGCGTCAATATCAAGCAGAAAAATTCTGGGCATGGCAAGGAGAAAATGGTGCAACCCGATGATGATCGGCGCCCACCAACAACCCAAATATTGAGAAAAGCTTCTACCACTTCATCAAACGACAAAGGTAAGAAATGTATGACTTTTATCCATAAATATTTTGATCTCGAGTCATTACCATATCCCCCTCAAAAGGAAATTAAAAATAAGAAGTTGGATAAGAAGTATGCACGTTTTCTTGACATTTTTCGGCACTTAACCATAAATATCCCTTTCATCGAAGCACTCACTAATATGCCGGCGTATGGTAAGTTTCTTAAGGTCATACTATCCAACAAGAAACGCTTGGAAGAGTATGAGACGGTATGTTTAAGTGAGGAGTGTTCCGCCGTGCTTCAACACAAGCTCCTTCCTAAGCTTAAAGACCCCGGGAGTTTTACGATCCCACGTGAGATTGGAGGATTTTTGTTTAAGAAGGTGCTATGTGATCTTGGTGTGAGCATAAACCTCATGTGCTATAATGATTTCATGAAACTTGGCATAGGTAAGCTCAAGCGTACGGAGATGACTCTCCAACTTGCGGATAGATCCACAAAACGTCCAAATGGAGTCATTGAGGATGTACTAGTGAAGGTTGATAAATTTTATTTCCCCGTCGATTTTGTTGTTATGGATATGAAGGAAGGGTACATTACACCTCTTATCCTCGGTAGACCATTTTTAGCAACGGGGGAGGCCATGATCGGTGTTTGTAAGAGAGAGCTTACTTTGGGAGTTAATGATGAGCGTGTTGTCTTCAACATCTACACTTCATTGAAATATCCACGCACTACACTAGAATCTTGTTCTTTTAAGGACACTTCGTGTCCCCTTCTTGTGGATTGTACTAACACGCAGGTAGTTGAAGAAGACATGAGCAATAATATGAAGGCTCACAAACCGAAGAAAAATGTCAAGAATCGTTGGGATTGGTGGAATTCATCTAACCTATGTTGGAGACCGGTATTGATAAAAAAGACGGATGCGATGCGCGAGGATGACAAACCACCCGTGCATTAAAGACCTAAGTATGGCAAAGTCTAGCTATAGACTATAAATTTAGCAACCGTTGGGTAATATCTTTCTTTTTACTTCTTAAGCATTATCTTTAGGTTGGATTTTGTGCTTGAAATTGCATGCTTATGTGAGTAATTGTTAGTGGTATCCATGCACGATAATCTGTGTAATTTCCATCACTTCTACCGTATAATCTCGTCGAGCAAACGACGTTAAACAAAAGCGCTACCGAGAGACAGCCCGTAAAATTTTAGTATAATATTTTTGCTATTTTCTGAGGCCTGGTGTGGCCAATGTTCCTTTTGTGTCTACATTTTGGTTGATATTTTCCTAGTATCTAGCATTGTTTGTCATTTTATTGGTTGTCTTTCATGTTCTTACCCACCCACCCACACTTTTATAGCATCCTGGTACTTGTTTTGACTAGTTTTGATTCCTTTTGTTTTCCTAACTACTTTCTTACTACTCACTTTACATTGATGACAATGCAAGTTCGTAAATGGGGAGTGGGAACGTAGTTAGTCCAACGAAAGGTAATGTCATTAAATGTTTGAGAAACACTTACTTTTGTGAATTTTCGTGCAATTTAAAGATGAACAAACCACCTTTTGTGAAAAGATATGGTTTTGCAATTGATAGAGTGAGTACCTCAACGAAATGAGTAACCTTGGCGAAATTTAAGTGCATTTTACTCGGTAATCTTTGCTTGTAGTGTGAATTCTTTGAGTACGTATATTCCGGTCTTTTGTTAACATGCAAACTTTTGTGCAATCATGTAAGCATGCTTCCATAGCAACTAGAACTTAGGCTTGATATCCTTTCGAGGCGAAATAGAAAGGTGTTTGGAATCGAAGTTAGGGATGACGGTTATGGCATTTCTTTGACTCAACCATAGCCAAATGGCCTTCGCGAACGTAATTTCCACATGTCCCCATCTCAGCCTTTGTAGAGTGGTGAGACCCCACTCGAAACTAGCCATTTGTAATTAGCCTAATTATAATCCGACCCTTAGCCTAATTTTGGTCTACATTCCCTTGATGTCCCGCAAGTTTAGCAAGTTTCTATGTATTGTTGTGGTGACGACATTTGAAGTTGGGCAAGAGTTGGATGACATTGTTTCGGCGCAAAGTTGAGATGGTATCCTTTGAAGTTCGAAGTTCGAAGTCCTTTGGAAATTCAAAAAAGAAAAAAAAATCAAAAAAATCAAAAATCCAAAAAAAAGTTTCCAAAAAAGGTTAATAAAGTTCAATAAATGGTGCGTCTTGAAGCAATTTTGAAGGACAAGTGTATCAAATTCAAGTAACTCGAGCCTTGGGAAATTGTATTGATTGGAGCGGTGTTTCTTATCTCTTTTGTTCTTTGTTGAAGTGGCCACCTCGACGATTTTTGCAAAAGAAGAAGAAGAGATACCAATTCGACATTTTTGGAAGTGAAGGTGTAAAGGCTTTCTACCTTGCAATTGTTCTCTTTGATATATACTTTTTACCCTTCGCTTAGCCAACTACCCGGGCCTAACGTTACAAGCTTGCAAGTCCTACCCGATCTAACTTCTTGACTCCGAATGCCTCGATTAGTTGAGATTGGTATCATTCTTAAGCCTATGTTTTGCACCTAATAAGTCTTGAATGCATGATTTCATAATTGATTGCTTCGTAACAGATTTGAGGAGTATTCACACACACACTCCACTACTTTCTTAGATTCCGGTTAACATGTGGTTATAGGTACGATTGGTTGAATCATCTAGTTGAGCTCTTACTTCTTGATGTTGTATGACTCTATCTCTTGACTTGAGTTGTTTTGTCGCTTTATAACAAACTTGAGTTAAGCTAGAAACATTTAGTCATAACATGTTGATGAACATGAAGTGAACCCTAGAATTGAGTCGGTCAAATAAAGATAACTTAACAACTATGTAAATCATTCTTTGTGAAATCTAGTTAATGCAATAGCTTTTGTTTCTTGCGAAGTACCTTTGTACTTACCTCAAATGCATGTTTGTTGTGTTTGGGATTGAGAAGATGAACAGGTTGAACAGGAGTTTGACGAGGACTTTGAAGATGATCTTTGATGCTCCTATCATACTATGCTTTTATCATATTTCTTTCTACTAGACTATGTTGTTTCCCCTTCAAGTTTTATGTTGTAATTTCATTTCAAGACATCTGGTATTTTATAACATTTTCTTGTAAGATATTTGTTGTATTTCTTTCTTTTCTTTAAACATCGTATGGTTGTAAGATTTGAATTTCGTTGTTGTAAGATATCTTCTCTATCGTTAGTATGGTTGTGTTTCTATTCTTATCTTGTACAAAAAAAAATACATCCGATTCTTTTAGCTTCCGTAAATGTGAAACTCAATACGACATAGTAGAGACTTACATATAATATAGAATTTATTTTGTATTATACGTGCCAAACGTTCTATTTCCAGATAAGGACTAGGTATCCGGAAACGGGACATTACAAATAATACATAAAATACTTTTCCCAAATTCTCTTTTGCTGCATACGGGTAAGAACCCTAGTATTTGTACGATCGAATAGTGGATCCAAATCCATTCTTCTTCGCTTCTCCCTCTCATCGAAAAAAAGGACTTATTAGCTCATTAGATTTTATGTCAAGACAATCAACAATTTTTAATTTTTTAGGTAACAATGAGCAAAATTTATTATACTACACGGAATTACAGTTTGGGACGAAGGTAGTAGCATTATACTTTCGTCCCAAAATATAAGTCCCTTTAACATTATGGATTTGTCCCAAAATGTAAGTCCATTTACATAACCGATTAAGCATTTATTATCAGGGGTTCTATCGGCACCCATTTTTACTACTGACACCTTATTACTCCCGGAACCACAAAAAATTATTTCGACGCCACGATTATTTATAATGAACATAGCATCAGTGACGCTGATGTTGCTATTGAAAACCAAAGTCGGTGACACTAACGTTGCTGTTCAAAAACGAAAGTCAGTGGCACCGACGTGTACGTTATAAAAGTGTCATAACTTAGAATCGTCAGACCACTGACGTTAATATCGAAAAGGAACACTGACGTTCCTAGTGTGGTGCCGGAAGTAAAAACAAGAATATATGTGTGGTGCCTGAAGTAGAAAAAAAATAATCAAAAAAGAGTGTTAATAGTAAAACCGGGGGTGCCGATAGAATCCCTCTTATTAAATTTTTCTTATTTTACCCTTATTTATTATATACTCATCCACTTTTCATTACTTTGCATTAATAACGGTCGAATTTCATTTTAGTCTTTTTCATCAAAATTAGTGACATATAACCAATTTAATCAATTTTTCTAATCTGTGTGAAAAAAAACCCAAACGGACTTATGTTTTAGAACAGGGGTAGTATTATCCGTCCCAAAATATAAGTCATCATACACTTTTAAATCTATCACACAATATAAGTCATTCTATATTACCAATGAAATATTTATTACCTCTTCCCTAAAAAAAATTATTACTTTTTTCTCTATCTTATCCCTAATTTGTTATCAATCCAACTACTTTTCATTAACAACTATTGCATTAATGATAATCAATGAGCATTTTAAACATTAACCTTCAAATTTATTACATTCAATAATTTTTTTAATATGTGTGAAGATCTGTAGAATAAGTTATATTTTAAGACGGAGACACTATAAAATAGTCTAAACATCTCACATGACAACCATGAATAATTCAGAACATTATAGAAACGCCAGCTATAGATCCTCAAATTAGCTATGGCATTGACATCTGAAAAAATTTGTCATTTGTCGGCTTTATCATGTCATGTAGGTACTATTTATTTCGAAAACTACACAAGTAGTCTCAAAATTTTATATGACACGGTCATGGACTTTTCATTGTGGAAGACATATTTTATCCTTATCCTTCTATAAATATTGTCCGAAACCAGTCACATTTATTTATTTTAAGTTGGTTACATCTAACAACCAATTTTAAAGTTTGCGATCAGTCGAAATTATGATGGTTCTGAATTAACCAACATAAACTGCTTAGTAGACTATACAACCAATAAAACAAAGTCTCTCCACTTTAAAATATCATATTAGCAAAACAACCATCATTTTATAGCGGTCTTGCCACATCATTTTATTATTTTTCCAACCTATCATAAAATTTGAAATTAATAAATTGTTATTAAACATGCAGGCCAACAAAAAATAGTGGAATGGAATTGGTTCCGAACCACCAATCCTACTTGCGGCCAGACAATCATAAATTTTGCTGCAAACCTAACATGAAAAACTCTAGTTATAGAAAAAACAAGTACTTAACCCAAAGGTCTCATTCTAAAGAATATTGTCCTAAATAAAAGGACAAACAATACGACATCACCCAAAAATCATAACTACGTTACTTTAAGAATATCTATATTTTCAAGGCCCTCTAGGAATCCACTTTTCCCGGCAAAGGTCTTTGTTGCGCTCAGAGTGCCACACTTACAAAAGAACAAACCGGAAGAGTCTTAGAGACCGTTTGAGGAAGATATTTGACGCAACAAATCACCAAGGCAACGCACAAGCAAAGCCCTACAACTCCCCTTCTTGCACATGTATATCTGCAAGTTGAATATTGTTTAACATTCCCTTCTCCTAACAAATGTTGTTTCGTTTATACATAATCCCATACTACAAAGCATGTGATTCTCTAGAGGGATATTGGAAAATAGCTCTGAAGCTGAAAGTTGCATTGTCTCATTCTTCAAATGATGTGGCCCACCCAAATTAAAATACAACTCTTACAACCGCTGTTGTCACTATATACACATTAACAATCGGCTGATCAACGACTATTATCCCAACATCTACCGACTTTTATCCTTAAGCGAAATTGGGGCAGGATGCAAATGCATGTCTAACGTAAACGTGTTTCAATAAATCCATCGTGTCATTTTGACATTTTATTTCCAAGTTTTCGATTCGAAAATTGGTCTACCTCAGCATCTATTTGGACCCTCGTCGCTTGCACATTCAGAGTCTCCACAAATTAATCGAGCCATTTATCTACCATGGTATATGTCTCCCAACTTTATATCTACCATGGTATATATCACAGTTTAGGCTGGCCCATGTCAATAACACATTACTGTCATTTTATCCTTTAAGTATCTTAAGCATACATATATATATATATATATATATATATATATATATATATATATATATATCCTAATGCACCAGCTAAACAATGAGTGCATGCACCATAACATATTATAAACCAGCTTGTGGCGGTATAGAGCCAGCGATAACCCATTATACATCACCCTACTCAGTACCGAAACTGTCAACCATACATTTTGCCATCCACTAGCCAAAATTCCTTCAAGGATGTCTTTTGCGGCTTATTGCCTCAAACGAACCCCTTATAAAGTCAATAACACCAACCTTACCCTTTCCATTGTGTTGCAACATCATTCTTAACATAATACCTCAATCTAGTTGCCTCATGGCAGACACGCCTACAATCAATAGCTAGTTTTCAACGGGGAAGGGGGAGGGGGGTGGGGTTGACATTTTTCACAATAAGTTGGCCAAGTTTATGGATTCACCTTTTTCCAAACCTATAATTATCGGGGCGGTTCACCAATACAAATTTACTCCAGTTGTGGTTTAACCTATTTGATACTGAGAAATTTTGATACAACATTACAACGTCATGACATAGTATTTATGTCAGGATAGAGAACTTCCCTGATAGTAGAGAATTTATCTTTAGCTTCTAACACTCTTCGTCAAACGAGGGATAGATGCAGCTGCAGCCTACGTTTGTTTTGCCAACGAGAAAGATGACAGCTCGTTCATTGTTAACCCCTGGTCTCTTAGTTTTTAGCTATTGGCTCTTGGTTCACAGCTTTTGGCTCGTGGCTTTTGTTGTCTAAAGTCGTTAAATCTTCCCAAATGACTAATAACTGTGAACGTGCTATGTAATTTGCTTTTTTTTTTTTGAACAGCAATACTAAATTTTATTGAAAGTAGCAGATGCTACAAAGAAGGTTTCAAGGTCTAATAGAAAGTAAATAGACAAAATAGAACACCAATCCACTACAGATATTGTGCCCCGTTCCCGGATCCGAGTCCTTATCCGGAAACGAACGCCCGGCATGTATAATATTAAATATAATCCAATATTATACATAAGTCTTACGTCATATATCATAAACACAATGCGGAAACGAAACGACTCGGGGTAAAATAAATTCCAAAGACCAACAAAACCAGATTCAATGCTGCACTAAAATCCAAAATGGAAATTGAAACATCTTACATCAATTCCAAAACAAAAGAAGCCGAACGATCTAGTCTTACAACAAAGGCCACTAAACGAGCCAAACAAAAACATTATTCAATCTGAAATAACAACATAGTTTGTATCAAACTTGAAATAAAAGAAAGTTTCCAAAAGAACAACTTCATATAAAACATCTTCATATCAAGACCTCAAACATCTTCATCATACTCCTCGTCTCCATAAACCTGTTCATCTTCTCAATAAAACATTTAACGGGTAAGTACATACGTACTTAGTAACGAGTAGAAGCTATTGAAATCATGCGTTTTATAAAGAAAGCAAGTAACCATCATCTTATTAATAAACCGTTTAAACATGATCTTACATCTAACTATCACGTTATATTCATAACATAACATGAGGTCCCTAGGGTTACTAGCTTAGCTTATCTATGTTACAGCATGTTTGCGAGGGCACTACACTTAGTGAGATATGCACTAAGACAAAAGTTGCAACCCTATAGAGATAAATCTCTAGCGGACCCGAGACAATCAATCACTTTAACTGGCTAGCACTAGAAGCTGTCCGGTGAATGACTATTTCGTTTGTGAGGTTGTCCGGCGGTATGATCACTACTTTAACCGGCTTTGTCTAGAATCCGGCAGTGACCAGTACCACTTTATCTGGCCAACCAACACATTGCCGATGTTGTACTGTGCCTATTCAAGCTCTCATGATGCTTAATATTTTATCTAGTCAATTATGTTTATTAAGCGATTAACTAGCCACCTAGTTTCATTCAGTACAAAAGCTCCCTACTCCCTCTTCTTAGACTTCTAGACTCAATCTAGAAATTACACAGACATTGATGAATACTAACTCATCAAAGCACAAGGCCACTCTTACTCTTCCGACGGTCCCGAACTCCAATTCCTTCTAAGAATACATTCGGTGCAGAACCAAACGCATCAGAAGCTTATTCATGGCTTTGTCATGTTCAATTAATGTTATTCAGATCCATTAGCTAAACTATAATTCAAACTAAATATCAAAATAACATAAGCCACAAAATCCATTGTCTAACAAATCATAAATTCATATTTTCTGAAAAATAAAATAACACCACACAATAACACCAAACATCTACACATCATATATTTATTAAATCTTCTATTCTGTTTTTTTTATTTTTTTTATTTAAAGCTGTCGACACCAACCCCAAACATAAGAAAAAGAAAGAAAGAAAGTGTAAAAGCAGTAGCAGCAAATATGCATATACACTAAACATGCCTATCCAATTTTTTTGTTATTTTCCCCTTTTTCTTTTTAAGGTGCCGACAGCATACCAATCCCAGGAAGGAAACAAGGAAATAATAATATAATAATATTATATCAGTTATTATATTTTCTCAAACTAGCAGCAGAACAATACTCTATCTATCAGAACAGGCCGAACATATATATACATAGAATCCCAAAATAGAATTTGATACATGATGGATTATCGTTCCAACTGCATCAACAGTTTACGATACCGATTAACGATAACACAACAAAACATCGATTGAAGAACACCCCCTTACTTCACATTAATCATTATAAAACATCAATCATTCAATATGAAAACCCCGTTACCTTATAAAAGCGAGCAACACAACGATCCAACCTCGATCAAGACCTAGCTCTCTATTCCACCTACACAAACATGATTCATCTATCGATTAAAATCTACCAAGCATTCTAAGCGTTAGAAACTACGAAAAGGTGGAATTAGAACCCAAAAGCTTGCTCGAAACACGTAATCCATAACTTGATAAAAACTAACCTTCTCCCAAAGAAACTTGTATCCACACGATCCTCGCGTCACGTAGAAACTTTTCTCCTTGAGACGTCTGCACAACCGAGCGACGGATTAGCCTCGATTAGAGAGAGTCTCTTCACCCTCTTTTCTTCCAAACTTGCGCCCCTTTACTGTGATGAACCGTTTCCCTTTTTTTTTGTGATGATTATGGGAGGTTAACTCCCATAAAAAACCCTTTAATCCCCCCTTCTTTTTTTTTTTACCATTAATGTCCCTCTTTTCTTTTTCTTAAATTTTATAAAATTTAAATATAATATTCCGATTTTTAATAAAAGACAAGAATGCCCTTTTTCGAAAACTGGGATATTACATTCCTCCCCCCTTAAGAGGAGTTTCGTCCTCGAAACTTGAACGTACCTGGAAGATCGACAAACTCTGGGAACTCGGCTGTCAACACATCTTCTTCTTCCCATGTCGCTTCACTTGGTGAATGATTGCTCCATTGCACCAAGACCAAAGGGATTATCCTTCTCTTTACTACCTTCTCTTTCCTATCCAGAATCTTAACCGGCTTCTCAACATATGATAGATTATCTTGAAGCAAATCCGGATCAAACTGAGATTCCACATCCGTAGAAGATAGACACTTCTTAAGCATGGATACATGGAAGACATTATGTACCCTAGACATCGATTCCGGTAACCGAAGTCTATATGCTAACTTTCCAATCCTTTCGATGATGTCAAAAGGCCCCACATACCTCGGACTCAGTTTCCCTTTCTGCCCAAACCTCTTAACACCCTTCATCGGAGAAGCTCGTAGATACACTCTGTCCCCAACTGCAAACTCTAACGGTCTTCTTCTGATGTCCGCCCAACTCTTCTGTCGGTCTTGAGCGGCTTTAAGATTCTTCCGTATCAGCTCAACTTTCTCTTTAGCCTGCGTAACTAACTCTGGCCCTGTCAACTGCTTTTCCCCAACTTCGTCCCAATAAAGTGGAGTCCGGCATTTCCTACCGTACAAGGCTTCAAACGGTGGCATCCCCAAACTAGCATGATAACTGTTGTTATAAGCGAACTCTGCCACCGAGAGGAAATCATCCCATGATCCCCTACTTCAAGAACGCAAGCTCTAAGCATGTCCTCGAGAGTCTGGATTGTCCTCTCGGATTGACCGTCTGTCTGCGGGTGAAAGGCAGTACTCAAGTCCGTCTTTGTTCCAAAAGCCTTTTGCAACCCTTTCCAGAAGTGACTTATGAATCTGCTATCTCTGTCGGATACGATAGATAAAGGTACACCATGAAGTCTCACTATATTGTCCAAATACAGTTGAGTGAACTTCTTAATAGGCATGTCAACCTTACATGGCAAGAAATGGGCTGATTTCGTGAGTCTGTCAACAATCACCCAAATCATGTCATGGCCACTCTTCGTACGCGGTAAACCGGTGATGAAGTCCATCGTGATGTTCTCCCATTTCCATTCCGGTACTTTCAAAGGCTTCAACAAACCTCCTGGTCTTCTGTGCTCTGCTTTAACTCTCTGGCATGTATCACACTTTGCCACGAACTCTGCGATATTCAACTTCATGCCAGGCCACCAATACCTTTCTTTGAGGTCTCGGTACATCTTGGTAGATCCTGGATGAACCGCAAAGGCAATCTTATGGGCTTCATCCATGACTTGCTGCCTTAGTCCATCAACATCAGGCACACACAAACGATTACCATACCAAAGATGTCCACTCTTATCCAACTGATAACCCACTGTAGGTTTCTCTCGAGCTACGCGCTTCAAATCCACTAACACTGGGTCTTTGTCTTGCTTTGCTCGAATATCATCCAACAACTCTGACCTTGCCATCAATGGCGCAAAACACTGAGCTTCACCTTCCCGTTCAACCACTTGAATCTGTAAACTGTCTAACTGATGGATCACTTCTTGCAAGGTAGTGATAGCATTAACCGGTCTCCGGCTAAGTGCATCCGCTACAACATTCGCTTTACCCGGATGGTATTGAATGTCCAAGTCATAGTCTTTCACAAATTCCAACCATCTTCTTTGCCTCATATTCAAATTCTCTTGAGTGAAAAAGAACTTAAGGCTCTTATGATCCGTGAATATTCTTGCCTTAACTCCATAAAGGTAGTGCCTCCACTGTTTCAAAGCAAAAACCACTGCTGCCAACTCCAAGTCATGTGTAGGATAGTTCTTCTCATGAACCTTTAACTGCCTAGATGCATAAGCTATTACCTTCCCTGCTTGCATCAGAACTCATCCCAAACCTTGACTCGAAGCATCTGTATACACGTCATAGTTATCAAAGACCTCTGGCAAAGCTAACACAGGTGCTGCAGTCAACTTATCCTTCAACGTCTGAAAAGCTTCCTCACACTCCTTTGTCCACTCAAACTTGATGTTTTTCTGAGTAAGTCTAGTGAGAGGAGTTTCTATCTTCGAGAAATCTTGTACAAACTTCCTGTAGTAGCCCGCTAAACCCAGAAAACTTCTTATCTCTGTCACAGTAGTAGGTCTAGGCCACTTAGAAACGGCTTCTATCTTCGCAGGATCAACTTGAATTCCATCTCCAGAAATTACATGGCCAGGAAAACTAACTTGCTTTAACCAAAATTCACACTTAGAAAACTTGGCATACAATTTCTTTTCCCTTAAAGTTTGCAAAACAATCCTTAGATGCTCCTCATGCTCCTTCTCATCCTTAGAGTATATCAAGATATCATCTATGAATACCACCACAAATTTATCAAGATAAGGCATGAAGACTCTTTGCATTAGATCCATAAACGCTGATGGAGCATTAGTGAGTCCAAAAGGCATGACAAGGAACTCATAATGTCCATACCTTGTACTAAATGCTGTCTTCGGTCTATCTGCAACCTTGATCTTCAATCGGTGATAACCTGACCTAAGGTCAATCTTAGAAAACACCTTCTTTCCTTGCAACTGGTTAAACAAGTCATCAATCCTAGGCAAAGGATACTTATTCTTGATTGTCAGGTTATTCAAGGCTCTGTAGTCGATGCACATCCTCAAACTACCATCCTTCTTCTTCACAAACAAAACCGGTGCTCCCCAAGGCGATGTACTTGGTTGAATCACATTCCTTTCTAACATGTCCTTAAGCTGTACTTTTAACTCTTTTAATTCAGCTGGTGCCATCCTATAAGGTGCCTTAGCTGTAGGTGCTGCTCCCGGGATTAACAGATCTCAAACTCTATATCCCTGTCAGGCATATTTCCTGGCAATTCATCTGGAAAAACTTCAGGGAAATCCTTAACTATAGGAGTTTCTTCTAACTTAGGAGTATGCTTCTCTGTGTCCATAGCATAAAGAACATACCCTTCACAACCCTTCTGCAAAGCCTTCATGGCTCTAACTACCGATATTATCGGATGCCTCTTCTTACTTGGCTTATAAACGTTACCCTGAAAGGTCTTATCTGACTTACCTGGAACTCAAGACCACTTTCTTACCTCTACAATCCACATGAACAAAATTCTTGGATAGCCAATCCATCCCTAGAATTACATCAAAGTCTGTGAAGTCCAAAACTGTCAAGTCTGATTTACACCTATAAGTTCCAACTCTAACGTCGACTTGAGGTAAAACTTGTGCAACTTTAGTAACTCTTCCCAAAGGTGTAGTGATACTTAGAGGTTTCTCCAACTCTTGAAGTGGTAGGTTCAACTTCCTAGCTATCTTAGAAGACACAAAAGTACCTGAGGCTCCAGTATCAAACAAGGCTGACACTGCTAAGCTATCTATGATTATGGTACCTAGCAAGTGGATCAATTTAAGTACAATAAATAACATCATATGCGTCCATATAATATTAAGTATTCATAATAAACACAAACACTTAAAATGTACCTGTAACAACAAGATCATCAGGCTCTTCTGGTTCCACATCAATAGCAAAGACACGAGTAGGTCTGCTAAAAGATCCACGGTTTGCATTCTGATTCCCTCTGTTATCTGCTGGGTTCCGCTGAGATAAGTTCTTAGGACAGTTCCTGGAGAAGTGCCCCGTTTCTCCACAGCTAAAACAACCGTTACCTCCGACTCTGCACTCTCCTGCATGCGCCTTGTTGCATTTAGAACATACTGCAGGTGGACCACTTTTCTGATTAACTGTCGCTGGTGCTGCGGTCTTCTTAAAGTTCTGCTGCGGTGCCCCACGATTATTACTCTGAAAAGATCCAAACGGCCTCTTGTTCCCAACTACAACAGTAGCTTTCTTCCTAAAAGTCTCAACCTCTAAAGCCTTGTTCATAAGCTCAGCCATATTCCTGGATGTAAAACCCAACATACCTGACTGTATTTCATAAGCCAACCCATCCTTGTATAGTGCCATTTTCCTCTCTTCAACCTTCATCAGTTCGGGATAAAACCTTCCCAACTCATTAAACTTGTTGGTATACTGAGATACCGTCAGTTGTGTACCTTGCTTATGCTTTAAGAACTGGCTAGCCTTGTCTGCCTGTACTGTTATTGGGAAATACTCGTTGTAAAACATAACTTTAAAGCCTTCCCAATCTGTTATCTTTCCATTACTACTCAATGGCGTCGATCCAAGCTTCACTGCCCCAAGAGAAAACTGACTGCCAACTGGGCCATCTCAGATTCAGGAACATGAATATTCCTGCAGGCCTTTTCAAAACTTCTTAACCATTCTTCGGCCTTTGAATGTTCCACATTCCCGAAGAAGTCCTGAACCCTGTTCCTTCTCAGTCTGGTGTACCAATCCACTGGTGGTGCTTGCTCAACTGCTGGTCTAACTGGCGAAGCTTGAGGGTACACTGGAGGGTATCCATAGGGTATCTCTTGCTGGTGAGGTTGTTGATATGGGGGTGGTGGATATGCTTGCTGAGGTGGAAATCCTGAGTGACCAGCCCCATACTGATGAAACTGCTGCTGTGGCTGAAACTGCTGCTGTGGCTGAAACTGCTGGTAAGCATAACCTGGTGCCACAAAAGTATTAGCTCCGCTCGGCGGTGGAGGAAGAACTGTAGGCTGTGGCGGATAAAAAGCTGATGCAGGTGGACGGCTGTAGATCGGTTGTGACTGCTGTGCTACAGATGGAGGAGGGTATACCGTAACAGCTGGTGTCACATGTATCAGGGGTATCTCCCCAACCACTGTCACATACAACGGTGTATCATAGTCAGGCGCAGTTGCTTGCTCAAACCGGGAACGTCCTGTTTGTTGAACACGTCCCACTGTAGCTGACTCCGGACCCGTAGTATTAGCATTCACCCCCGAAGCCACTGGCTGACTAACTGTAGGTCCTCTGCCTATGTCCCTTCCTGCAGTCGGATTCCTTGAACTTCCTTCCTCAATATTATTAGCACCTGAACCTCTGCGTGTAGTCACCATCCTGTAGAAGAAGAGAAAGAACTTACGGATTACTAAGGGCTCTAAACTCTTATCTCAAGAAAGTCAAGTCCTAAGCAGCAAAGAAACATTGTCTCTGATACCAACTGTGACGCCCCGTTCCCGGATCCGAGTCCTTATCCGGAAACGAACGCCCGGCATGTATAATATTAAATATAATCCAATATTATACATAAGCCTTACGTCATATATCATAAACACAATGCGGAAACGAAACGACTCGGGGTAAAATAAATTCCAAAGACCAACAAAACCAGATTCAATGCTGCACTAAAATCCAAAAATGGAAATTGAAATGTCTTACATCAATTCCAAAACAAAAGAAGCCAAACGATCTAGTCTTACAACAAAGGCCACTAAACGAGCCAAACAAAAACAATATTCAATCTGAAATAACAACATAGTTTGTATCAAACTTGAAATAAAAGAAAGTTTCCAAAAGAACAACTTCATATAAAACATCTTCATATCAAGACCTCAAACATCTTCATCATACTCCTCGTCTCCATAAACCTGTTCATCTTCTCAATAAAACATTTAACGGGTAAGTACATACGCATTTAGTAACGAGTAGAAGCTATTGAAATCATGCGTTTTATAAAGAAAGCAAGTAACCATCATCTTATTAATAAACCGTTTAAACATGATCTTACATCTAACTATCACGTTATATTCATAACATAACATGAGGTCCCTAGGGTTACTAGCTTAGCTTATCTATGTTACAGCATGTTTGCGAGGGCACTACACTTAGTGAGATATGCACTAAGACAAAAGTTGCAACCCTATAGAGATAAATCTCTAGCGGACCCGAGACAATCAATCACTTTAACTGGCTAGCACTAGAAGCTGTCCGGTGAATGACTATTTCGTTTGTGAGGTTGTCCGGCGGTATGATCACTACTTTAACTGGCTTTGTCTAGAATCCGGCAGTGACCAGTACCACTTTATCTGGCCAACCAACACATTGCCGATGTTGTACTGTGCCTATTCAAGCTCTCATGATGCTTAATATTTTATCTAGTCAATTATGTTTATTAAGCGATTAACTAGCCACCTAGTTTCATTCAAGACAAAAGCTCCCTACTCCCTCTTCTTAGACTTCTAGACTCAATCTAGAAATTACACAGACATTGATGAATACTAACTCATCAAAGCACAAGGCCACTCTTACTCTTCCGACGGTCCCGAACTCCAATTCCTTCTAAGAATACATTCGGTGCAGAACCAAACGCATCAGAAGCTTATTCATGGCTTTGTCATGTTCAATTAATGTTATTCAGATCCATTAGCTAAACTATAATTCAAACTAAATATCAAAATAACATAAGCCACAAAATCCATTGTCTAACAAATCATAAATTCATATTTTCTGAAAAATAAAATAACACCACACAATAACACCAAACATCTACACATCATATATTTATTAAATCTTCTATTCTGTTTTTTTTATTTTTTTTATTTAAAGCTGTCGACACCAACCCCAAACATAAGAAAAAGAAAGAAAGAAAGTGTAAAAGCAGTAGCAGCAAATATGCATATACACTAAACATGCCTATCCAATTTTTTTGTTATTTTCCCCTTTTTCTTTTTAAGGTGCCGACAGCATACCAATCCCAGGAAGGAAACAAGGAAATAATAATATAATAATATTATATCAGTTATTATATTTTCTCAAACTAGCAGCAGAACAATACTCTATCTATCAGAACAGGCCGAACATATATATACATAGAATCCCAAAATAGAATTTGATACATGATGGATTATCGTTCCAACTGCATCAACAGGTTACGATACCGATTAACGATAACACAACAAAACATCGATTGAAGAACACCCCCTTACTTCACATTAATCATTATAAAACATCAATCATTCAATATGAAAACCCCGTTACCTTATAAAAGCGAGCAACACAACGATCCAACCTCGATCAAGACCTAGCTCTCTATTCCACCTACACAAACATGATTCATCTATCGATTAAAATCTACCAAGCATTCTAAGCGTTAGAAACTACGAAAAGGTGGATTTAGAACCCAAAAGCTTGCTCGAAACACGTAATCCATAACTTGATAAAAACTAACCTTCTCCCAAAGAAAATTGTATCCACACGATCCTCGCGTCACGTAGAAACTTTTCTCCTTGAGACGTCTGCACAACCGAGCGACGGATTAGCCTCGATTAGAGAGAGTCTCTTCACCCTCTTTTCTTCCAAACTTGCGCCCCTTTACTGTGATGAACCGTTTCCCTTTTTTTTGTGATGATTATGAGAGGTTAACTCCCATAAAAACCCTTTAATCCCCCCTTCTTTTTTTTTACCATTAATGTCCCTCTTTTCTTTTTCTTAAATTTTATAAAATTTAAATATAATATTCCGATTTTTAATAAAAGACAAGAATGCCCTTTTTCGAAAACTGGGATATTACAGATATATACTCAAGCCTAAACATTATCCAAACAAGAATCGGGAACACCCAAACAAAAGACAAAGAAGTGTCCGGCTAATTGTGAGCATCCAAGGGGCACACTTTCTATGAATTCCAATCCAGCGTCAATTTTTCACATCTATTATTAATCCATGAAAAGCTAATTGTTTGAATCTCAACGAATAAATCCTCCACCGACACGGTTTTTGAGTTGAAGATAATATTGTTCGTTCTTTTCCAAATGCACCAACATGTTATTTTTCTTGTGGCGTCCCATATATCTTGGACATGTTTTTTTCCTTCACATACAGAGAAGTGTAGTGGTGAAATGATTGCCAATCCGAAAGTGGATAATGTTAAGCCCGTCACCAAGATAAAAATTTATCCTAAATGTTAAGAGCAAAGAAGCAATGTAGAAAAATGTGCACTTCATCTTCTGTATCCGAAGCTATGTTATTTGCTTATGTTTCGAGAAAGCATCATTTCAGAAATTAAAGGTCCGTTCCTCAACAAAAAAGAAAAAGAAATAAAAGGTCCGATTATATAAAGGTGGCGTACATCATTGACCATTTTGAATGTGGTTTTTATTCCACAAAAAAAACATAGGGGAAAAAAATGAAGTGATTTTATATATGTATTGATAAGTCATGATAAAGATGGACAATTCACATTTAAACCTTGAATCTCTATTGATAAAAACAACTAACAAATTAAGATAAGCATTCCACATTCAAACTAAATTGCATTAGTTTGAAAGTTAATTTATCTTATATAATGTAACAATAGATCTGTGGAATGCTTGGGCAAATTGCGCGCTTGTCATATGGAACTCTCCTTTTTTTTTTTTTTTTTTTCCAGAACTTATGGAACTCTTGTTGGTGATATATAGCAAGAACAAGTGAAAAATAATATGCTAGAAAATATATGTATTGTAATGCTATTGCACTTGAAGAAATATTTATTATAGTTTTTTGTCCAGAAGGACAAACTAATTCATTTATCGGGCTCCAAGGAAACTAGTTATTAGAAAGGACAAAACCGACATACACTTACCAAAATACCCTTTTTTTCTTTTACTGATTCATAAATATAATAAATAAATAAAAAACCTATTATGCGGCAGCTTCTTCTTCTCCGCATCTTTTTTTTTTTACCCATTTCCAGCCGCATCTTCTTCGTGGTGATTGGGGCCATGGAAGATGGGCCATGGAACCTCCGGCAACCATGCTTGCATCTTCAGCAACCCCTCGTTCAACTCCGCTAAAAAAAAAAATTGATGGCTGCATCTGCAATTTCCGTCCGGTGGTACTGCTGCGAATTTGGTGAAGCAACAAATTTACATTTTATGTCCGACCCGATCAGCAAATTTACATTTGCAGCAGTTTGGATTTTCTGGGAAGGAAACGATGAAAGATTCGATTCAGCCTTGCATTCACCTGAGAAATCGCCGGAGGTGCAGGCCGGACGGAGGAGACAATGTATGCAGACTGTTTTTTTTTTGAGAAGGAAACGATGTTTTTTTTTTTTTTGAGAAAGTTTAGGGTTTAGGGTTGTTACTATTACGTTATTGAATTTTTGGGATGTTACGATTTGTTTATGGGATGTTACTACTTGTTTATGGGATGTTACGACATTTTACGGGATTGTTACGACTTGTTTTTAGGATGTTCCGACACCTTACGAGAATGTTACGACTTATTTAATGGCCGTTACTATATTTTACGGGCTGTTACTACTTGTTTGTAGGATGTTACTACTTTTCCATTGAATGTTACGACATTTTATGGACTGTTACTACTTGTTTTCATGACTGTTATTGCATTTTATCTAGTGTTACTTCATGTTTAATGTGTGAAAGGGTATTTGTGTCCATTTATTATGAATTTGTCATTTCTAATCACAAAACATGTAGTACCGTCCTTCTGGACCCATTTTTGATTTTTTTTGTCCTTCTAGCCCCTCCCCCTATTTATTATATTGATTGATTCTCACTTGCTTGCCTCCTTTCAATAGCTTGTATTACATGGCTATATATATTATTCATGTTACATAGAACTGATAGACGTTCATGCATTACAGTAACTCTTTCTTATCTTAGACATTTATTCCCACTACATTAACACTTGTATATCTTGCTTTCACATTTATGGAAGCTTATCTTGATCTTTATCGATGCATAATTAATTTATTGCAAATTATCTTCTAACACCCCCTCTTAATTTGCAATTTTGAGCATGCGTCTAGCCTTCTGAAATTTCTCCACTTGAATTTGTTTTGTAAGAAAATCTGCGAGCTGATGATTTGACTTGACAAATTCTAACATAATTTGATCACCTTTGTTCACCATGTCTCGAATAAAATGATATCGCAACTCTATGTGTTTTGTTCTTGCATGGAATACCGGATTCTTTGTCATTGCTATTGCTGACATATTGTCACAATAAATTATTGTCGGTTCTATTTGTATCTGATGTAAATCTGCAAGTAATCTTCTTAACCAAATCGCTTGCATCTGTGCCCGCAATATATTCTGCTTCCGAAGATGATAATGCCATTGTTTGTTGCTTTTTTGAACTCCATGAAATAACATTTGATCCAAGGCAAAATAAATAGCCTGAAGTACTTTTTCCGTCATCCAATGAACCAGCCCAATCACTGTCGGTAAAACCAACTAACTTGCATTCATCTTCTTTGACATATTTGATGCCCATTTTCTTCGTTCCTTGTAAATACCTCAAAATTCTTTTAGCTGCTGCAAAATGTAGTTTTGCTTGGTTCATTCATATATCTTGAAATCATGCTCACGGCTTGAACAATATCGGGTCTTGTGTTCGTGAGATAAATTAAAGAACCAACAAGACTCCGAAATAACCTTGCATCAACTTTACCGGCACCATCATCCTTTCTAAACTTCTCATTTACTCCTATTGGAGTAGATATCGGGTTGCAATTTTCCATGCGGAATTTCTTCAAAATATCTTCGGTATACTTTTCTTGAGAGATAAAAATCTCTCCCTTGGATTGTTTCACTTGTATACCAAGAAAATATTTCATGACTCCCAAATCAGTCATCTCAAATTCATTCATCATTTTTTGTTTGAATTCTTCATGCAATTTCAAACTTGTGCCCATATAGATGAGATCATCAACATATATGCACACAATCATAAAATCATTACCATTTTTCTTGACATAAAGAGAGGGCTCATTAGGACTTCTATGAAATCCATTTTTGTGAAAATACTTGCCAATCTTACTATTCCAAGCTCTTGGCGCTTGCTTTTAGCCGTAAAGAGCTTTTTTGAGACGGTAAACTTTATCCTCTTTGCCAATGACCTCAAAACCTTGAGGTTGTTGAACATATACTTCCTCTTCAAGTTCTCCATTGAGAAATGCCGATTTTACATCAAGTTGATATACTAAAAGTTCTAACTGTGCTGCAAGAGCAAGAACAGTTCGGATAGTCTCCATTCTAACAACTGGTGCAAAGGTTTCATTAAAGTCGATTTCGGGTTTTTGAGAGTATCCTTTTGCAACAAGCCTTGCCTTGTGCTTCAATATGCTTCCATCCTCATTAAATTTTGTTTTGAAAATCCACTTTAGCCCAATAACATCTTTGTGCTTTGGTCTTTCTACCAGCTGCCAAGTTTTGTTCTTTTCATCATTCTAATTTCCTCTTGCATGGCTTTTCTCCATTTCTCATCTTTTGATGCATCTTCAAAATTTTGTGGTTCACAAGAAAATAGAGCGAACTCACTAGTTTCATAGATTTCTCTCAACGAACGAGTTTTTCTAACTGGTGAATCTGAACTTGTGCCTTCATTTTGATTTGGAGATTTTGGTGGACTAGGATTTGGACTTTGAGGAGGAGTTGTGTGATCATATTCATCATCCGATTTTGATTCTTCAAAAAATTCATCTCGAGATATTACATTGGAGGAATTTCCATCCCAACTCCAAGAACTCATTTCATCAAATATAACATCTCTTGAAATAACAAGCTTGCTAGTTATAGGATTGTATAAGCGATAGCCTTTTGATTCATCACTATAACCAATGAAAATAAGTTTCTCACCTTTCTCATCAAATTTATCTCTATTCGGAGCAGAGATATGAGAATATGCAACACATCCAAGAATCTTGAAGTGATCAACCACCGGTTTCTTCTTGTGCCATGCTTCATATGGTGTTCGATTTAACACCGCCTTCGTAGGACATCTAATCAAAAGATAAATCGCCGTATGTACAGCTTCAGCCCAAAAAAAAATTGGTAAATTTTTGCCAATCAACATGCTTCTCGCCATCTCAACAATTGTACGATTTTTTCTCTCGGCCACACCGTTTTGTTGTGGACTCCGCCGAATTGTGAGCTGCCTTTGAATACCATTTTCCGTGCAATAATTCATAAATGGAGTATAAATAAATTCTCCACCACGATCAGTCCGAAGAGTTTTGATTTGATGATTTGATTGATTTTCCACCAAAGCTTTAAATTTAATGAATGTGGAAAATGCTTCGGATTTTTCATTTAAATTAAAAAATACACCCACATCATTCTTGTATAGTCATCCACAAATAAAATAAAGTACCTCTTTCCTCCAAGTGAAAGATTTCTCGAGGGACCCCAAATATCGGCATGAATTAGTTCCAAAGGCTCTCTAGCTCTCCAAGATGTTTTAGGAAAAGGTAATCGATGCATTTTTCCATAAACACATCCTTCACAAATATGATTTTTCATTTCAACATTTGGAAGTCCGACCACCATATTTTTTTCCTTAAGAAGTTGCATCCCTTTATAGTGGAGATGTCCAAACCTCAAATGCCAAATTTTCGATTGATCAATATTTTCACCCACATAGGCAATATTTTCTTCTGAAGGCATGATCATCGGGAACACCTTATTTGAACTCATCTGAATCACAGCAATGGTGCACCGATTTTCCTTGTCATAAATCTTGCATTTTTCATCATCAAAGAATATAGAGTATCCCTTCCGAAGAAGCTGTCCAACGCTAAGGAGATTACTTGTTAAAGTTGGCACATAAAGAACATCACTAATCAATTTTCTATGACATACTTTAGTCTGAACTGCAATAGTTCCTTTTCCTTTTGACCGGTGTAATTTACCATCACCAAGCTTAATTTCTGAATTGAAATTTTCATCAAGATTAATGAAAATACTTTTGTTACCGGTCATGTGACTACTGCAGCCGCTATCCAAATACCACACATTTTGTGATTGCCGTTGATCCGTCATACAAGAAAAAAGTTGTTCTCCTTCATCTTTGGATAAGTTGGCTTCATCTTTATTATCATTATTTTGATAGAAGCAATCTCTCTGTGAGTGATTCGGATTTCTACACCGCTTGCATTTGAAATAACAATTAATTGTCTCATGATTTGATTTTCTGCAAATTTTGCAAAAAATACGAGAATTTTCTGTTTGTGAATTTGAACTCTCGCCATGCATCCTTGATTGATTTCCTTGTCCACGTCCTCTTCCTCGTTCTTGAAATGATCCTCTACCTCGGGATGATCCCCTTCTTCCTCTTCCTCGGGTAAATCCCCCTCTGCTTTTGTTGCTGGGTGTAACGCCCCGCTCCCGGATACCGAGTCCTTATCCGGAAACGAAACGCTCGGCACGCATAATATTAAATAAATCTAATATTACACGTAAGCCTCTACTACGTCGTATCGAGTTTAGCAAAACGGAAGCTCAAAAGACTCGGAAAACACCATAAAATGCTACTAAGAATAGAATCTCATCTAAAGATAGTAATGTAATATTTATTACATTAAAAAAGAAACCGATGAAATCCAAAACGTACGATAAACTCCAAAAGAGAAAAACTAGAAAGTAACAAGTTCCCAAACGAAACTCCAAGTCTAAAGAATAAATAAAACATAAATAATTAAAGTCTTCAACTTCGGCGTCCTTAAACGTCGTCATCAAAGCACTCTTCGAACTCCGGGTTAACCTGTTCGTCTTCTCTCCCCAAAACACATAAATAAACATGCATTTGAGGTAAGTACATTGTACCAAGTAAGAAGCAGAAGCTACAATTTAATTAAGGCATCTTTAACGAGTTTTATTATAATAGTTATCGTTATGAGACCGACTCAATCTAGGGTTCACTTCATGCCCATCGACATGTCATGACTAACTATTTCTAACTTAGCTTATCTTTGTTACATCCGCATTCAAGGGCACTACGCATGGTGCTGCCCACCACGAGACATCTGGGTGCAACCTATTGGTGGATCCCACCAATAGCCATGGGCTAGTCCCGATAGTATACGCGTTTGGTGAAGTCCCTCCGTACTTGGGGTCTTATGAACCTACGGAGTTATTGAATTGTAAAGTCCCTCTGCTCCTGGTGCCCTCTAATGGCCAGCAAAGTTATTCACCTGTGAAGTCCTTCTGCTCCTGGTGCCCTTGGGCCAGCAGAATTATCCACAACGAGTACCCTCTACTCCCGGTGCCTCTAGGAAGGCCAGCAAGTTTACTCGCTCTATCCGAAGGCCTACACATTGCGATATAGTCTTGTGCCTTACCAAGGATGACATGATGTTTAATCTTATTATTATGCAAGTATGTAATTATTAATGGTTATTAACTAGCCACCTAAGTGTTTTCAAGTAAGCTCCCTCACAACTCAACTCTCTTTCCTAGACCACTAGACACGGACAAGGCCTAGCAATTACACAGACATTGATAAATACTAATTCATCAAAGCACTTTCCGACGGTCCCGGACTTCAACTCCCTTTAAGAGTACGTCCGGTGCCGGAACCAAACGCATCAGAACTCAATCGGGGCTTGTTCAGATTATTTCATCTTATTTAAACTCTTTAGAAAAACAATAATTCGAGGTAAGTATCAAAATAACATTTTACCACGTAGCCATCATCTACCAAATCATACCTTTATATATTCTCTGGAAAGAAACCTTCACAACACAATAGCACAACACAACTATAGATACTTTTATTTTTCTGGAAATAATGGTGCAACAGACATAATTATTTGCACAAAAATATAAAACTGCTACCTATTTGATATCCCCCTATTTTTATTTATTTAATAATACATTTTTCTTCCTACATTAAAAGACCAAAGCATGTATATTACAAGTCTGAGCCCTATTTTTCCTACTTCTCTGATAAAAATAAAGAAGAGAACATAATGCCGCATGAATACAAAACTGCATGGCCCTTTTCCCCTTTATTTTTATTTCTATTTTATAACCTTTCTAAAGCATCTGCACAGCTACATGTTTCTTTCTTTCTTTTTATTTATTTCGACAGCTACCCCTTTTCTTTTCTTCTGACAACTTCTTTCGACAACTACTACCGTAAGAAACCAAATATATGTATATCAAACGTAAAACCTAAATCCAACAAACATTAAGAACGCACATAAATAAATAAACCAATAATGCCACGACTAAAATAGGGTACTTCAACTCAACACCATAAAACATCAATTATTCAGTATGAAGACCCTCTTACAAAACAAATCAAAAACACGATCTAACCTCTCTAAAAATCATAATTAATTTGTAGGAAGAGTCACTTACCTTTTTAGCAAGATAAACCAACTTCAAACTCAGAAAACTGCAGCAAAACCTTGATCTTTTCTTGCAGATAACCTTAACAAAGCTCTGATCTTTGAGTGTAGAAACGACGCTCCTTTCACGACGATTCCAACGCTTCTCGCGGATCTAAAAACGGTTGAAAACTCCATGAGATATCACAGAAACTCCCGTTGAATCTTCTTACGCTCTCAGCCACGTTTTTCTTCCAACTCTCACACGCAAGAGGAGGCTTCTAAGGAGGAAATTTCTGATTTAAAAGGTTAGGGAAACTACTGAGGTTAATTTCTCCTTAAATAGGAAAATCCCAATAATTAACTTAATCCCTTATTTTCCTTAATTGCCCTTTTTACTTAAAATCGGATTTATCTCCAAATTATTTATATATATCGGCCAAATATATATAAATACACTTAAAATACTTTAAATCCATAAATTATAATATTCCATTTTTCGCAAAAAGACACGTCTGCCCTTTTTCGAAAAGTCGGGATATTACATGGGATCTTGAATTAAAATTTAGCTTTGATTCAAAAGCTTGTTCTAAAGGTTGATTCGAGGACTTTCCGATTCTTTCTTCATGCACTTGCAAAGAACTCATTAAGTCATTTAGAGTATATGTAGACAAATCTTTAGATTCTTCAATGGCCGCAACAACATAATCATATTTCGAAGGAAGGCTTCGAAGAACTCTTTGGACAACTTTTTTGTCTTCAATAGTGTCACCAAGGCTTCTAATTTGATTACAATTTCAGCAACTCGAGTGAGATAAACTTGCATCACTTCATTATCCTTCTTCGATAAATTATCAAACTCCCTCCAAAGAGATTGAAGTTTGATAGATGTAACTTTTTCATTTCCACGAAATCCTTCTTTTAAAATTTCCCATGCTTGCTTTGATCTTTTGACACCATGGATTCTTGGATATATTGTTTTGCTCAATCCTTGTTGAATAAATCGGAGAGCACTTGCATCTTTTTTAATATTTTTCTTGTATTCTTTATGTTGGGCCTCTGACCATTCTTCATCATCATTTTGTTGTTCTATAAAACCTTCATCCAAAACTTCCCATAAATCTTGGGAAATAAAGAGAGTCTCCATTTGGCTGCTCCAATAATCGAAATGCACTCCTTCAAATATTGGAACTTGATTCGGAGTATAAGAAAACATGGAAGGAGGAGATTGATTTGATCCCATTAATTTGAGGTGTATAACCTGGCTCCGATATCACAATTTGTTGGTGATATATAGCAAGAACAAGTGAAAAATAATATGCTAGAAAAAATATGTATTGTAGTGCTATTGCACTTGAAGAAATATTTATTATATTGATTGATTCTCACTTGCTTGCCTTCCTTCAATAGCTTGTATTACATGGCTATATATATTATTCATGTTACATAGAACTGATAGACGTTCATGCATTACAGTAACTCTTTCTTATCTTAGACATTTATTTCCACTACATTAACACTTTTATATCTTGCATTCACATTTATAGAAGCTTATCTTGATCTTTATCGATGCATAATTAATTTATTGCAAATTATCTTCTAACAAAAGGGTATTGTCGTACAAGTTTAATATTCGTCACCAAAGAATAGTTTGGTGTGATAACCTTATTATTTGTCGCCAACGCTTTCCAAATCTTTTGTGACTATACCTAATATTGGTCACTGAAAGGCGTTAAAAGTCTTTTTACTACTCAAAAGAAGAAAAAAAACAAAAAATTAGTAGATTTTATATCCATCCATAACCATTGTTGTGAACAATTGAAGTTGTGGACATTCGAGGAACGCATAAGGCTTGCCATGTCACATCTGATTGATCTCAATTGTAGTATTTTTCAGATGAATGTGAAGATGGCGTTTATAAAATTCGGCAGTTTTGATCTTTACATAGAAATCATTGACGTATGAAAACCTAACCTACCGGTGAGTGTAATGATCTGACCCGGATTATACCCAATTACCCAGATACGATTCGTTCGGTCATGATTCAAATTTGATATTTCGAAACATGAAGTCTTTTGCTAGAAAAATCTGAAACTAAAAATCATAACATTATTCTCAAAAAAAAAAAATATCATTAATCCTAATGACAATTGTACTAAACACATATCATTCAACTACTACCGGGTCCATGACCTAATATTCACATCATCATTAAAATTGCAAAAGACAGTATGGATATTAAGTAATTCTTATTTTTATGATCAACATATATAATTTAATCAAATCATGTATTCTATACTTGTTTCATTCAATTTCCTGTGGGATAACGTTTTTATAACCATTTTATTGTAGTGAATCCAAGCAAGGAAGTGCAAGCCATTTCCATGAGAGGGAGAAAACTGCTAAAAACATATACAACAGTACCTGATGAAGTACCTGGTGAACCTGATGTAGCTGAGCCCGCCGGTTGCGATCGTGCTTATTGCAATGATGTTAATGATTTCTGTTTTCTTGCTGGATGCTATTGTGTGAATGACCAAATTATCGGGGACTATTGCTCGCCGGAGAGGCTCGGCACTCCTCTGGGGGATGACGACGACAATGACGATAAGTAAAAACATAAAGAAATGCTAGTCAATTTCATAATCAAATATTCACGATGTATAACCTATTGTTGTGACTGTTTGTCGTGAAACTAATACTACTGAAGCATATATACATACACAGCTCGTTTCCTATATCCAAAAGTCCAGTCACCTTTCCATGCACTTTTTAAATGAATTAGCAATAATCAAGAATGTACTAAATGTTTTATGCTTTTATGTGTGTTTTTGTTTTTATCTCGCGTAGCTGTTTGCTTTAATTTTAATGTCAGTTACATTTGTACTTCATTGCTTCATTGCCCATCCATCTTCTAAATCACCATTTAAATATTTTATCATGCATACTCTTTTTTCGTTTGGATGGAATAAACGCCATAATTTTCCATGTATTTGAAAAGAAAAGGCTTGATCGTAAGTTTTTATGTGGAAAACTATGGCCGCAGTTTCGAAGAGAGGCAAAGATATAGGGATGTTTGGATTCAGGAACCCTGGGGTCGATGAAAAATTATACCACAATATTTCACGTGTGTTATTTGATCCGGATGAATTCTTATGTTTTGGTCTTTCAATTGGCTTCTGAAGTTCTTATTTTCCTTACTTATTCATCGATTATTTCATAGAATTTGATCGGACCGGAGCAAGGATATGTTTTTTTTTTTTTTTTTTTTTTTTGTGTGTGTGTCTCCAAAAATAAAGATTTAGTTGAAATTGGTGTCTTTGTGATCCCAAACGGATTATTTGATCTCAAATGAAGATTGCAAATATTAATCGAACCCATTTCAGATGAATTTGAGTAGGTTCTTCAAGGTTTCTGTTATGACGGATCGATCAAGAAGTGATGGTGGTTGTGAGTAAATATAAACAATTAACAAATAAACAAACACAAAAACAAGAGGAACATAGATTTAACGTGGTTTCCGGCAATGTGCCGACTACTCCATGGACAAACGAGGATATTTTATTATCACAAGAAAGTTGCATCAAGTTACAATTAATACAGATGATATTCATAGCCTTGGGAATCAAACCCTCACCGACTAAACAGCAAAACCAAATAATGACTGAAATACCCCTCAGAAATCCATGCAGCAGACGTGTTCCCTAAGTCTGCTGAGAACCAACTCAGCAAACCAAATCTCAGCAGATGATCAGTCTGCTGACTTCATACAGCAGAACACTAGACTTAGCAGACACCTATATGCTCTGCTGACCACCACAGTTTCCCCAGACTATGCTGAGTATCACACTCAGCAGACCAAACTCAGTAGCATAGTTTAAGTCACCATTACAAATCTCCACCTTGACTTCAACTTCATGCAAACTGACCAGATGCACAACCAAGTGCAAGAAATCCTCTTTGTCTTCAGATTTGAATACCTCAGCAGACCCCCACCTTTAACTGAGTATTCCCCGATTTAGATTAATAGTTTTGGATATTCAGGAAGTCCAGACACAACTGAAACTCATTCCTTGGAACTGGTTTAGTGAACATATTGATAGCAAAATAACTAACTGCTAAC